>JZKD02S2285642.1:332922-373093 GCA_000966675.3 Picea glauca | reverse complement strand
TGGGGCATATTATATTAGTAATGTTATTTTATTTATGTCGGCTTTAGGCCATTAGTTGTAATTATACCTCCTAGTCTCCTATATATACAAAGGAGATATTTTCATTTTGAATCATATTGATATTGAACATTTAAGTGGGGTAAAATGAGGTTGCCCCCTCGAAGAGGCTTATTATCTGAAATTAACTCTTTTTCAAGGCGTTGAGTACTTTTTCTGAGGTTTTTCTATGCTATATTGATATTTGGTTCTTAACACTTTCCATATCAATTATATATGCTAATGTAAACAAAAATGGATGAAGAAGAATACATGTAGCTATTTGGCTATCCCCTTTGTTGTATTTCATGCTTGTTATTAAAAGAGTCCCAAATGTATCAATGTTTCAAAATCCTCTTCAAATATTCACACAATGAGAAACACAACCTTTCTCAAACAATCAAGTATAGAAATCAATAATGATAAACATATGAAAAATCAAGTATCTACTTATAATTGACTAATCTTATTTAGTTTTAAGTAGCTAACTCCTTCCTAAATCATGTAGTCAACATGTTGGACAACTGAGAGGGGGGGAGGGGGGGTGAATCAGTTGTTACTGTGCTTAAACAATTATGCCCATTTTAAACTCTTTACAGAACACTCAATGATAATCATAATAATGCAGGGAAGTAAGAAATAGAATATTCAACATCAATCACACACATGAAATATATAGAGATAGATATTTCTTGAGGAAACCCATAAAGGGAAAAACCCCTTCTTCTTGATATGATAAGTACTCTTTATTTTCTGTACATTATCATTCTTATGAGAACTAACTCCTTTTGAGGCTACCACCTCTATTTTACAAGCAACAACTCGCTGAGAGCACCAACTCTTTGTTTTCTCTAGCACCCACTAGAAGGAAGCACCAACTCCCTGAGTGTTCCAGCATCAACTAGATAGAAGCACCAACTTCCAGTCACACAGGCACCAACCTGTATAACAGAGAACAACAGTTCTCCCTTGCACCACCCTACCACCCTAGTTTTTCTGGCTGCAACTAGATGGAAGCTATGACTCCCTGTGTTCAAGCACCCACTTGAAACTCTGAGGACAATAGTCTTCCCTAGCACCTCCCTGCCATCTTGATTATAAAAACTTCATTACAAAAACTTATTACATTGATACAGTGTTTTTCAATGACTTACTAGTCTCATCACTGTTCTGCTACACTGCTCTGCTCTACTTGCATTAGTGTCTTCCTGCTCACATCTTCTTGAGCTTTATGTTCTTCTACTTTGTCTCTGCATGCACACCTCAGATTTCTCTTCCTCTCTCAAATATCCATTTCTGTTCTATGTCTTTATTCTTCGCTTTATGATCTATGCAACATTTCCATTCTATGCACTACACCTCTTATGTGCACTTCAGTTGTTGCGCATAGCATGCTTCTACCCGCATCAATAACTCTGAACAGAATCATCCATATCTTCTCTGTTCTGCGTATATTTATCATGCCAATTCCTCTACCAGATCATACACCTAACTCTTCATCCTCTCTGGCGATTATGCTGAGTCTATTCTTCATTAGTGGTCGTTATATTGAGATTCTTTGGCTTCTCTGGTAGTTACAGTCTTCAGCGCTTTTCCATCTATCAATTGTCTCTATGATGAGTCTTCATTCCAATGGAAGTTACCTCGAGACTCTTCAAATCCTCTGGCGATCACCCTGCAGCTCCTCGAATTCTTTGGCAGATATAATCACTCTGTTCTAGCCGTTACTGAGAGAACCTTCGCATGCTCATCCCTTTGTCACCTTTTCCCTTCCTGAGAAACAATTCACAGTGGGTGCTAGATTTTCTAGCTAAGCCCCTTCCTTTCATGTGACCATTGATGGTGACCACTCATCAACTAGGATGACCCTTCGCGACTTCTTATTTCGGATTATCTACTGTGAGTTGCCTCGATTCTCCCAACTTGTGAAACTCCACGATGGAGCCTAGCAACGCTAGCTCCTCCCTCAATCTTCTGTTGATATGACCTCGGTTGTGACCACATGCCTAAATTATGAGCACTTAATGATCTCGATCTAGAGAGTGATAGCTCCTTCTTTCGATATGACCTTAGGCCATGATCTCACATGACCACGCGATTGTGGGCAAGTCCAAAGGTGGTTTGAGGGAAGCCTGCTTTTCGACCCGCAATTCACTACAAAGCTCCATGTGTCCTTTCTCCAAAACCATGGTTTTGATTGTGGTATACCTTCAACATTTTAAACCTCATGCACCTTTAATCCCTGCAATGCAATGGGACCGTCGATCTCATGATCTTGATGGTGCTCCTGAATGGACGATTCATATTTCTTATTTCACGATCTGCGGAACAAATCCAACCTCCTTAAATCAATGGTCCTTGAGATTTCATATGTCAATGGTATAGATATATTCATGATCCAACAGTCGAGGTCTTCTCTTCATGTTTCAAAACTACACACTTTGCGATGTCGAAGGTTGGATCACCTCCCTTCTTCTGATTCCCAAACTTGTGCTTGCATCAGATCAATGACCCACAATCCTTCCTTGATCAATGATTGTGATCACCTTCTGCATTTCAGGATTTCACATTTCACGACATCAGAAATCAACTCACACCTTTCTTCCAAGACCCGAACCCCGACTCTCTGCTTACTAGATCAACGATCCACTATGCTCTAAGATTTGATGGCCCAGATATCCTCTTCTCACTTTGAGACTTCGCATTGCAGTTCTTGTCCGATCAATGACCTAGATCAGTCCTCGAACGGTCCAGATATCTCCTTCAAGAAATCGAACGTCGTGAGTTTTTCTCTTCTCCTATCTCTGATTTCTTGACTTGTGAATCAACGCAATGCTGATCCAACAACTGAGATCTTCTCTTCTCTTCTATGCGCTCCTCCTGTCTGGACTCTAATCCAATTTCCATTATTGCTCCTTCTCCTGAGCTTACGATTTCTTCTGACTTAGAAGATTTTCTAAGTATTCAAAGGTTTCGGCCACCTAACCTTCTCCTGCGGGTCTCATCTTCGTTGTTCTTGTTTTCTATGGCTATTTTTTTTCTTCTTTGCTTTCCTGTTTTCCATCGTTGTTCTTCCCATAAATGACAAGCACACTCTACTTGTAAACATGTCATCATTGTTGTTGTTCTTTCCTATAAACATACCATCGTCGTTGTTGTTCTTGCCATCAATGACAAGCAACTCTGCCTATAAACATGCCAACAATCTCCCCCTTTAGCATTGATGGCAACCTTAAAAGAATGCACTTTTCTACTTAGACCTCCAATTGTAGCATCCAGACCACACCTTTTCTCCCCCTTTGACATCAATGTCAAAGAAAAAATGCTCCCCCTGAGCTGTTGCAGTACTTTTCGGAGGTATCAGATATTCAACCAACACAAACTCCTCTGATCAGATAGACTATTTAGCTTGATAACGGGGTCATGCCCAACTTTTGGCGTAGATATTCAAACTGAGCTTTTGCAAGCGGTTTAGTGAAGATATCAGCAATATGATCTATGGATGGAATATAATGCAAAGAAACAACAGTGTTGGTCACCTATTCCCTCAAGAAGTGATACTTGATGGGTATATGCTTGGCCTTGGAGTGAAATATAGGATTCTTTGATACACTAATTGCACTAGTATTATCACAATGAATTGGGATCGGTGCAGTATATTTTACCTCTAAGTCTTCAAGTGTCTGAATCATCCACAATACTTGGGTACAACAAGTGGCAGCTACAATATATTTAAGTTCTGTAGTTGATAAGGAAATGGAACATTGCTTCTTGCTCAACCATGCTACAAGGGAATCTCCTAAGAAGAATGCACCTCCACTCATGCTTTTCCTTTCATCCATGCAGTTAACCCAATCATCATCTGAATAGAATGATAGTTAAAAATTATGATTCCTAGGATACCATAGGCCATAGTTCATTGTTCCTTTCAAGTATTTGAATATTCTTTTGACAACTAACAAATGACTCTGTTCAGGTGCATCCTGATACCTTCCTACCATTCCAACAACATGCATTATATCTGGATAGGATGTTGTGATGTACAATAGGCTACCTTTCATAGACCTATATGAAATATGATCAACATCAGGTGAGTCATCATCCTTTCTTAACTTGCATCCAATGACCATAGGTGTGCTCATAGGTGTAGAATCTTCCATTTGAAACCTTTTCAAGATTTCTCTTAGATATTTCTCCTGAGAACGAAATATTCCTTCAAACCTCTGAGTAATCTGGAGACTAAGAAAAAATGACAGTTCCCCTATCATAGACATTTCAAATTCAGACTGCATGGCAGAAGCAAACCATTGTACCAATGAAGCATTATTTCTTCCAAAGATGATGTCATCTACATAGACCAACACAATGAGAAAATCATTACCCTCTGTTTTGATATATATATTGTTGTCAATTATTCCTCTCTTGAACCCTTTGTCTTGAAGATACTTATCTAGTCTGTAATACCAAGCACGAGGAGCTTGTTTCAACCCATATAAGGCTTTCTTCAGCTTGCAGACAAAGTCAGGGTTATCTAACAGTTGGAAACCCTATGGTTGTTCCATATAGACTTCTTCTTTTATATCTCCATTGAAAAGATGACTTGACATCCATTTGATAGACTTTAAACTCTTTATGACAAACATAGGAAAGAAACATTCTGATAGCTTCTAATATTGCTATGGGCGCAAATGTTTCATCAAAATCCAGTCCTTCTATTTGAGCATATCCTTTGCAGACCAATATAGCCTTATTTATTACAATATTTCCTTGCTCATTCATCTTGTTTTTGTAGACCCATTTGGATCCTATTACATTTTTATTGACTGTCCTAGGAACGAGTTCCCAAGTGTCATTCTTTTCAATCTGGTCTAGTTCCTCATTCATTGACTTTAACCAATTTATGTCTTTACTAGCTTCATTAAAGTTCTTAGGTTCCACCATGGATATGAAGGCTATATGTGATTGCTCGGTGTCTTTGATTATCCTTCTCCTAGTTTGTACACCTTTGTCTTTCTCACCAATTATCTGACTTTCAGGATGATTCTTTTGAGTAATTCTGGAGGAAGGATTTGATGTTGATTGTTGTCCTAACTTTTCTTGTCTGGGTGTCTCTTCTCCATTTGATTCTTGGACCTGTTCATCTTCAGATTCAGCTGTGTCCTCTATAGTGGACTCAATATTGCTCACCTCTCTTACTAGGACTTCTTCATCAACCTTCAAATCAATGCAATCAACTAATTTATGCAATCTTTTATTAAAGCATCTATATCCTTTACTATTGGTAGCATATCCTAAGAATATGACTTCATCAGCCCTATCATCATACTTGCCAAGGTTTTCATTATTTTTCTTTATGTATCAATTACTCCCAAAGACTTTAAAGTGTTTGATTGAAGCAGGTCTTCCATACCACAATTCATAAGATGTCTTGTCACTATGTGGTCTGAGGTGGGCTTTATTAAGAATATGGATTGTTGTGTTTATTGCTTCTACCTAGTAAGTTTGACCAATGTTCTTCTCGTTCATCATTGACCTGGCCATTTGCTGAACTGTTCTGTTTTGCCTCTCAACTACTCCATTTTGTTGTGGAGTTCCTAGGATTGTGTAATCTCTCTTGATCCCATGTTTATCACACAATTCCTTGAAATCACTTGACACAAATTCTCCTCCTCTGTCTGATCTTACTACCTTTAACCTGTTGTCTATTTGATTCTCAGTTAAAGCCTTGAATATTTTAAATTTCTCAAATGCTTCAATGTTTTCTTTGAGAAAAGCAACCCAAGTGAGTCTAGAGTAGTCATCAATGATCAACATAAAGTATTTTTCCTTCCCCGTGCCTTCCTATCTTGATGGTCCACATAAATCCATATGAACTAATTGGAGTGGTTTCTGTGTTGAAGTAGAGCTCTTGTATTTAAATTGTGTCCTGGTTATCTTTCCTACTTGGCAGGGTTTACACACATAATCTTGTGGTTTTGATATTCTTGGAAGACATTTTACTGCCTCAAGATTTTTGAGCTTGATTAAGTGGTCAAAGTTTAGATGTCCAAGTCTCCTATGCCATAACCATATTTCATCATGTTTTCTTAGATGACATTCTGCTCTATCTTCTTTCAACACATATACATTATTATCTATTCTTATGCCTTTAGCCACCACTTGTCATGAGTTTACAAACTTTCTATTACAATCTTTGGAAGTGAACACCACTTCACATCCTCTGTCACACATTTGACTTACATTGAGCAAATTATGTTTCAGCCCATCTACTAGCAGAACATCTTGGGCTTTTCCTTTACCATTACTCAAACTCACGATCCATTTACCCTTGATTTTACCTGGTTCATCATTTCCAAAGGTTAAATTTCTTGTTTTGATTTTACTTATAGACATAAACTTATCCTTGTCTCTAGTCATGTGATTGGAACATATAATGTCTATATACCAAGGATCTTTTTGTTTTTGAGATGAAAGTTCTAGACCACATTTTTCACTATCTTTCTTTTTACATGTGATGGCATTTTTAGCAAAGGGTTTTATCCTTGGATCTGCCTTGTAATTCTTCAGATGGAAATTTGCAACTTTGTGGACGAAGTTATGACATTTATAACATTTGAGCTCATTGTTCAATAGATAAAATTGATTGGTGCTACATTGTCTACTCATTGGCTGCCTAGTTATATGCTGCAAAGATTGTTTATTTCTTGAACTCCTCAGTTGCATGTCTCTAAACTTAATTTGACAATTTGCAATATTATGACCAAAATTAGAGCAGTAAAAACAGTAACCATGGAATAAATTTTGGTACCTTAAGGATGACCTTCTTCTTGGAATTTTTTGCACCATCTTCTGATATCTTTGTTTTTTATCAGGGATCATCTTGTCTTGATTATCTTTTGGTGGCATAGTACTCACATGGTCTGATTGTCTGCTAACTTGGAACTTGATCATATTTACTGTCTCTTTGCTTCTTGAACCACTTACATAACCTAAATAGGTATTCAACAAAGGATATCTCTATTTTCTTAGAATGTCGTTTAGTTCCGCTGAGGCTTTAATGCTTGTAAGATTTTGGAGATATAATGCTTTAAACTTCTCCATCTCTTTTCTGTTTTTTACTACCTCTTCTTCCAAGTCTTCACATCTTGCCTTCTTCTCTGATAACTAATGTTTTAGAATGTCCTCTATTTTCTTTCCCTCTTCTAATACCGCTTTTAGTAGGGCAAAGTCTTCATCAGGTTATTTACTATCCTTCTTGAACTGTATCAACAATTGTTTTTTTCTTTTTCTTCTTAGATTTGAGTCTAGCAATTTCTTCTAGGGAACTGATCAGTTCTCCTTCCAAGTCAACCGCAACCTCTTCATCATTAAAATCACTTTTCTTTTATTATCATAATCCTCTTTGGACATTAGCATAAATTCATTAACCTTATCTTCATAAGAAGAGTCACTATCTATGTTTCCTGAAGAGTCATCATTGTTTACACATAAAATTTTCTTTTTACCAAATCTCTTTGATTTGTACTTCTCTTGACCTTCAGAGTTTTGGTCCTTCATCTTGTGTGGACACTTAGATGCAAAGTGACCTATATTTTTGTAGTTAAAACATTTGAAGGGAAGCTTGCCTTGGTACCTACCTGATCCTTTCTTTAGTCTTCTCACAATTTTTTCTTCAATTTCATCAAGCTCAGAATACTCATTCTTATCTTCTTTAAATGATGCTTCTATAGAGGTGGGTTTATCTATAACTATCCTCATTTCATATGCAGTCGATGTTCCTAGAAGTTGATCAAAAGACAAATCTTTTAGATAATTAAGTTCTTCTATAGAAGAGACCTTTGGGTTTAACCTATCTGGCAGAGATCTCAAAATTTTGTGAACTAAAGAGGCTTCCTCAATTTTTTCACCAAGTGATTTCATTGCATTTACTAGTTCTTCAACTCTTAGAAAATACTTCCCAAAAATTTCATCCTCTTTTGTCTTTAGTTGATCAAACTGTACTCTGTAGGTTTGAAGCTTGGCGTCCTTTACCTTCTCATTACCTTGATAACTACTAATGAGTTTGTCCCACATTTCTTTGGAAGATTCTAAGTGCATAACTTTTACAAATTATGCTTCTTCAAGCCCACTCAGAATAGCATTCATAGCCTTAGCGTTGAAGCTGAATTCTAGCTTGTCATCCTTATTATCTAGTACAACCAGCTTTACATAACCAGTCTCTACCACATCCCAGACATCTGCACCTAAAGCCATTATGTAGGTTCTCATCCTAACTTTCCAGAAGGCAAAGTTTGTTCCATTGAACAGGGGGGCTTTATTGGTTGAATTTCCTTCATGGATAGTCATGTTTAAGCTCTAGGATCTACCCTTAGATAAAAGGAACCAACTCTAATACCAATTGTTGGACAACTGAGAGGGGGGTTGAATCAGTTGTTACTGTGATTAAACAATTATTCCCATTTTAAACTCTTTACAGAACACTCAATGATGATCACAATAATGCAGGGAAGTAAGAAATAGAATATTCAACATCAATCACACACATGAAATATATAGAGATGGATATTTCCTAAGGAAACCCATAAAGGGAAAAACCTCTTATTATTGATATGATAAGTAGTCTTTATTTTCTGTACATTATCATTCTTATGATAACTAACTCCTTTTTAGGCTACCACCTCTGTTTTACAAGAAACAACTTGTTGAGAGCACCAACTCTCTGGTTTCTCTAGCACCCACTAGAAGGAAGCACCAACTCCCCGAGTGTTCCAACACCAATTGGATGGAAGCACCAAATTCCAGTCACACAAGAACCAACCTATATAACAGAGAACAATAGTTCTCCCTTGCACCACCCTACCACCCTGGTTTTTCTGGATGCAACCAGATGGAAGCTATGTCTCCTTGTGTTCAAGCACCCACTTGAAACTCTAAGGACAACAATCCTCCCTAGAACCTCCCTACCACCCTAATTATAAAAAATTCATTACATAAACTTATTACAGTGATACAGTGTTTGTCAATGGCTTACCAATCTCATCATTGTTCTGCTACACTGCTCTGCTCTGCCTGCATCAGTGTCTTCCTACTCACATCTTCTTGATCTTTTTGTTCTTCTTCTCTTTCTTTGCATGTGCACCTCGACTTTCTCTTCCTCTCTCAGATATCCATTTCTATTCTATGTATTTCTTCTACGCTATATGCTCTGCGCAACATTTCCATTCTATGTGCTACACCTCTTCTGTGCACTTCAGCTACTATGCATAACATGCTTCTACCTGCATCAATAACTCTCAATAGAAGCATCCATATCTTCTATGTTCTGCATATATTTATCATGCCAAGTCCTCTGCCATATCATACACCTTACTCTTCATCCTCTCTGGCAATTATGCTGAGTCTATTCTTCATCGGGGGTCATTATCTTGAGATTCTTTGGCTTCTTTGGCACTTACAGTCTTCGACACTTTTCCATATGTCAATTGTCTCTATGGTGAGTCTTCATTCCACTGGAAGTTACCTCGAGACTCTTCAGATCCTCTAGCAATCACCATGCAGCTCCTTGAATTCTCTAGCAGATACAATCACTTTGTTCTAGCAGTTATTGAGAGAACCTCTGCATGCTCATCCCTTTTGCACCTTTTCCCTTCCTGAGAAAAAATTCATAGTGGGTGTTATCTTTTCTTTATAATCCCCTTCCTTTCACATGACCACCGGCGGTGACCACTCATCAACCAGGATGACCCTTCACGACTTCACATTTCAGATTATCTACTGTGAGTTGCCTCGATTCTCCCAACTCACAAAACTCCATGGTGAAGCCTAGCAAAGCTAGCTCCTTCCTCACTCTTCCATTGATGTGACCTTGGTTGTGACCACATACCTAACTTTTGATCTCTTAGAGATATTGGTCTAGCAAGTTCTAGCTCCTTCTTTTGATATGACCTTGGGTGATGATCTCACGTGACCACACGATTGCAGGCACATCCAAAGGTGGTTTGAGGGAAACCCGCTTTTCGACCTGCAATTCACTATAGAGCTCCACGTGTCCTTTCTCCAAAACCATGGTTTCGAATGCGATGCACCTTCAACATTTTAAATCTTGTACACCTTCAATCCCCACAATGTGATGGGACCATCAATCTCATGATCTTGACGGTGCTCTTGAATGAACGGTTCAAATTTGTTATTTCATGATCTGTAGATCAGATCCAACCTCCTTAAATCAACGGTCCTTGAGATTTCATATTTCAACGATCTAGATATCTCTCTAATCCAATGGTCAAGATCTTCTCTTTGCGTTTCACAACTACGTGATTCGTGATGTCAAAGGTTGGCTCACCTCCCTTCTTCTGATTCCCGGAATCACGCTTGCATCAGATCAACGACCCATAATCCTTCCTTGATCAACGACTGTGATCACCTTCTACATTTTGGGATTTCACATTTCATGACATCAGACATCAACTTGCGCCTTTCTTCCAAGACCCAAACCCCGACTCTCCACTTACTAGATCAACGGTCCACAATGCTCTGAGATCCGACGACCCAGATCTCCTCTTCACACTTTGAGACTTCATGTTTCATTTCTTGTCCGATCAATGGCCCAGATCAGTCCTCAATCTAACGGTCCAGATCTCTCCTTCAAGAACTCAGACTTCGCTAGTTTTTCGCTTCTCCTATCTCTGATTTCCTGACTTGTGAATCAGCGCAATGATGATCTATCGCCACATGTCTTGCCTCAATGGACGACCAGGATTCCTTCACAGCTTTGGAGTGTTGAATGACTCTTGGGCTTATACTCCTTGCAACTCAGATGGATCTAACGGTTGCTAGTCCTTCCCACCCAAATCCAACGATTGAGATCTGTTCTCCTCTTCTGCACGCTCCTCCTGTCTGGACTCTGTCTGATGGCCACTGTCATTCCTCCTCTTGAGCTTATGATTTCTTCTAACTTAGAAGATTTTCTAAGTATTCAAAGGTTTAGAACATTTTCTAAGTATTCAAAGGTTTCAGCCTCTGAACCTTCTCCTGCGGGTCTCATCTTCGTTGTTCTTGTTTTTCATCACTGGTACTATTCTTATTTTCTTTCTTGTTTTCCATCATTGTTCTTTCCATCAATGACAAACACACTCTGCCTATAAACATGACATCATTGATATTGTTCTTTCCTGTAAGCATACCATCATTGTTGGTGTTCTTTCCATCAATGACAAGCAACTCTACCTGTAAACATGCCAACACAACAACATTAATCAAATGAAGTGCGCACTGATTTTGAGGGGAGGGGGGAGAATAAATATATTTCTATTAAACTAAAATATAACAAAAATATAATACTTGAATATTTTGTTGGCACCTTTTTCATTAGAATTTGTGTTTCTCCAGCCTAGATCACTCAATAACTCCAACTCCTCTGCATGCTTCTTTTTATGTGTGAATGGGAAAATATTAATGATTTAGGTCCCAACTCTAAACAAGAAAGCAAAGTTTAGAATCAAAAGGATTTTGAATGAAGGGCGATGGTAATAAAAATTTAGGGATGATCTCTAGTAAATTCTCTAGAATAAGGGTGCTTATAATGTTGAGTGCCTCCTCTCCAACTTTTTAACCCAATTTATACTCTTAAAAGTTGTTCAAGAGTTTGATAGAAACAAAATTTAGGGTTATATAGGTGTATATATCTCATAAATCCCGCTTAGGAGCATGCAATTATCACCCATTTATTATTTTTTTACAATTTTTGGAATGCACATGCACCTTGATTGAAGCAAAATTGCTTATACATGCTTATTTATTAAAGGATAAGAGCGTATGTATGATTAAAAATAAATATATTGTATTCTTTTGTGAATAAAACATGGTTGAAGAATAATGTCATGATCAACTAGGCATTAGATGGTTTATAAGGGTCAAATAATGCTATAACAATATGATATTTGAACAAAAAAGATGTAAGGAAAAGGAGTTTCTATGTATTTGAAATTCCTCTTGCATGTGCAAGGCTACAAATAAACATCAAGGTGTTTACATTTTGCGATTAACATAGACCTATAAAACAAAGAGACTTGAAAATGAACTCTTAGGATAGAAATTGCAAGAAACCACCAAACCCATAGAAAGGAACACTTATGCTTCTAGGAAATGAACATCAAGTAAAATAATTCTATCCCTAGAAAATATATTTTTGAATCCAATGTGCAATTTACTAGGAGAACAATGAAATGAGAGAAAGCATCACTTTCTAGTGAAATGGGTTTTCTTTTTCTTAGAGTGGATCACAACAACAATATGGAAAAATGGACCGCACAAGCCCTATATTGGTCATCAAGAAAATATTTTAAACAAAAGAGAAAAAATATTGTCATGAGTTATGTGTCTATGCTAGGTTAGCACATTGATATACAAACGCCTCCATAGGATGGGCGATCCATGCACATAGAATGCCAAGGAGTTTTATTTATCATAATTTCATCCATATCTTCACTTCAAATTATGTTTTATTTATGTAAAATAGCATGGTGGAGAGTCTCTAAAGAGATAGATATAGCTCTTGCTATATATTACATTCAAGAAAGAACTACAATACATGGTTTTCTGTTTTACTAATTATGCTTGACACTCACTCTCAACGTTCTGAAGCTGCTAAAGACATGTACTACATGTTGTGAGCACACTATTTTTCAAGGTATCTGTTAGTCCCTAAAGTTGCACTTGACTGGTAAGGGAAAGCTAGGGCATCATTGATTTTATTGCAAAGTATTTTTTAGGGTTTTATGATTTGGTTTTGGTATAATGGTTGAAAACTAGGTCAAGCTTACAACATGGCATGAAAATCAAGATTAAAAAATTGCATATCCCATTGGCTGAATAATAGGTAGATACATAGATGGAGTAAACCAATTCAAGAAAAAGAAAGTGAAATCTTCAATTTGTCAATTTCACAAACTTTAGTTTCAATATATTATAAATAAACAGGGGTATGAGCTTGAAATCATTACTTGAAAATTATCTCTACAACAAAATCTTCATTGTATAAATTAACATTCAAGAACCAAAAGCATTGTAATTTGAATAATAAATTCAAGCATGAAAAATGAAATAACAGAGTAGAAAAGAGAAGGTCTAACCATCCATATGCCTTTGCTATTAAGTGTCAATTTAACATACATATCTTTACAATAATCTCCACAAAAAGTCTCTATAGATCTCCAAATTTTCGACCTCCATAAGGTATGCCTTCTGTCTATTTAAAACAGCTATGAAACTACCAGATCCTATTACCTAGGACAACTTTAAATGACTATAATCAAAGAGTATCCAGATCCTAAATTATGTCACTCAAAAATGAGCTACTATTTCCAAACTAGTCCACAACTCAACAGCTTGATATAACAAACATTGCCAGCAATACTCTACAAAATAGAGATTTTTTTTGACTCTGTAAAGCAGATCGAAATCTTAGCATTTCCTTGATCAAAACAAGTATTATTTGCCATATCTCCTGGAGCACCTTTAAAAAAAATTGTAACCAATCTTCATGTTACCTTTAAGATAAAATCGCAACAGAGGCTTTGGCATTTTTCTGCTTGAACTTTGTGGTTAACACAACATTGTGCCAGTAAAGTCTGAAATTGATTCCCCTGAGTTCCTTAAGAAACACCCTTTGCTCCTTCTTCTTCTTTTTAAGACTTTGAATTCTTTCCTGCTGGCGAGCATTCCACTGTTCTATCTGCATCTTTTCCTTCTTTAACTGTTTTATGGTTTTCTGAAATTCTTTAATCTTTTCCTTATCAGTTCTTATCACGACCCTGAATCCTGAACAATCTTCAGAGGGTGTAGTTTCATTTAGATTTAAAGTAACACTGGGTTCTTTGGCTTTAAACTGATATTTTGAAATAAATTATGAGCTATGCTCTTCTTCAGAACTTGATGAATCCATAGCTCCAGGTACATCTAGTAAGTAATCTGGATCTTCCATGTAATCCTATGTTTCTTCATGGAATTCACTGATGCCTTTAGCCATCTCTTTAGCCTTAGATAATCTAGTTGAAGCTCTTGTTACAAGGCCCGTAGGTGGTGTAAATTTTCCCTTTCCTTTGCTGACAAATTTCTTGGGAAAAGGAGTCTTCTTTGCTTTTTTCCTAGTGCTTGTTTCAACCTCCTCAGAATCATCATCTATGATTATGGTGTTTTCTTCTTTAATGGCAGCATTGAACATTTATTTTGAGTTTGGCCTATACTTATTAGTATCCCTGGTTGAATTTCTCCGAGGTTTTTGTGATACACATGCACCTTTTTTCCTTTTTCCTTCTTTTTGCTGGTGGATGGCATTTCAGACTTGACTGCAGTTTGAGCAATGAGATCATTATCTGACTCTGTCTCTTCTTTGACATCTTCCTCAGGAATCACTTCATGTTTGGGCTCCCATCTAGGTCTCTTACTCCTGCTCTTTTTAGTTACCTTGATATCATAAGATTCATCTTTTACAGGGTTTTCATCAGCAATATCTCGACTTTGTTTAACAGTTTTCCTCCCTCTTCCCTTTTTCAACTTATTGGATTGAGTAATAGGTTTTAAGGATTCCGTGAGCCAATTCTAGGGCTTTTGTATTTCATTCAGGGAATACATGACTAAGGTTTTAATCAATACTTGATGGAACAAACTTCCCTTGGCATTAGTGGAAATCGACTGTACCTTCTTGGACATTTTTGTCAAACTTTTAAGAAGGAAATAAGGAAGGTTTAAAGGGTAGTCACCATTTAGATGCATCAGTATTTTGATATGGTAGATGTATATCAAAGAAAACCTCCCTTCGCAGGTGATGTATCTATGAATCACCACCAGGGCAGTGTGCCATTTGGGTCAAACCCAGTTGCGAGGAATTCCCCTTCTCCAATCTGGATTCTGCTTATCTAGAAGGAGGAATTGATTCACAAAATTAGTGACCATGTGTTCCTTCTTCCACCATCTTTCCCCTCCAACCACGAGTCTGCAAGCCTTGTCTATAGTCTACTCTGTCACCAACATCAACATCTTGCCGATTTCGACCTCATGACCATCGAAGTTCAAAGAAAATTCCATGGAAACCTATTCATCATATCCTTGAAATGTAGTGAGGAACTTAAACCACCTGGCATCTCTGAATCTTTGAGCCATCTGAGGGTAGGCTTCAAGGAGTTCAACACCTTCTGGTTCGATTCTCGTAACTTGTCTGCTCCGCTTTGGCGCCATTTAAATTCAAATCTATAACTAACGCCCTCGGGTTCCAAATTCGCTTCCTGCAATTGCTGATATATGCATGATGCTTTGAATGGATACCTATATTTCTTCATGTAAGGATGAACTTAAAAAAACTTGAACCGATCACATAATAATCATTAAATAACAAGGGATTTTGAAACGAACCCTGCGTGCGTGTATAGCGATTATGTTCTGAACATGTTGGATTTAGAAATGATTACCAAATTCTCGTGGGAACACACTAACTCTTAGCTCATGATCTTATTATCATAAATAAATCGGGATAGCAGGCGCACGTTATGGCATGATTATTTGGCACTACGGGAATAGGCTTATTCCCGTAGCACGTTTGACAACTTACAATTTGAAAATTCCAACGGCATAAAGGAGACACTTCTAGTTTAAACAATGTTTTTCATAATCAAAACTCAAATAAATCATCAAAAATTTTAATGCAAACCATGAAATATAAAAAATCTAAAGAATGAAAACAACTGAAAACGGAAAATGAGGGATGGGTAAGGAGGGTTTAGGACAAGGGTTTCTTACTTAAACCAAGAAAAAATTAGAGACTAACAGTATCAAATAACAATTAGAAATAAATATATCGAAAACCAAAGAGTTTTGGTCATAATTGTTATTATAGCAAATATCTAGCTATTGCTAGAACATAATAACAAGACATGCAACTCAAATATTATGTTACACATCATTTTTTTATGGCTCAAATAATTTGTAGCTAGATAAGCTTCTATAACCCTATGATTTTTTGATGATGGCCATTGTTGGAAAACAATGTAATTGCTACAAGTTACTAAGGCCTCTAATTCCTCCAATGTTCAGAAGATAATTAATTGAAAAAAAATGAAGCATGATTATGATTGTAAAGAGAAAAAAATGAGTCTAAATTTACAAAAATAAGAAACGTTTCTATTCTGAAGCATCTGTTCACACAATATAAAAAACAAACACGAACATGACAAATTATCATATTGGGTAGTGCAACAACTTAGCATATCACTTTCAAAAGGGGAACATTCTTGGTGTTGAAGGGATTGTTCTCTTGAGATTGAAGGAGGCAAGGAAGTCTATTGTATGGATTTTTTAGACATTGCAAATAAGGGAAAATGGAAAACAAGCATTTTATTGCTCATTGGGAAAGATATTTAAAAAACAACAAAGAATTTCATCATAAGGTATACATTCAACCTAGTTTAGTATGTTGGTATACACATGACATTAACATCAATCAATAAAAGGTGCAGTTGCAACTTTGCAAATGAAAGAACCCAAAAATTCTTCATTAAGATCACTATGCATTACAAATGAAAATTCTCTTATATTTTTATCGTATACATATGAAATATGATGCCAAATATAGAAATAATAAAGAATTAATCCCAATGTATATATTTCTTAGTAAGAACATCTCTTGTGCTTTAGTAAAATATGATTTGGATCTGTGTTCCCTTTCTACTACGAGCCCCATTATATGTTTTCTCAATTAAATGACACGGTCCTTTCTCCTTCTTCTAGAAATCAAAGAACAATAGTCACATATACCATTTAATTGGCAATCGCATATGGAAACACTACCCCCTACCCCCCTTCCTTAATAAATGGTTAGTAACATCATGGCATATTTTAATTGCTGGCCTCTATATAACTTTATAACTCAATGTGCTCAATGTACAATTGCTTTATTTTTCCAACAAAGGTACATGGAATTCAATATCAAATCTTGTTTGAATTGCACTATGTATAAATACAACATGGGTCAACATAAATTATATGCAAAAGCAATCATAGTTTTTCCTAGTGTATATTGTATACATACAATAAGGGAAAAACAAAATCTTGCATTTTTCCAGCTATGATTTAGCCTCATTATGAAGCATTTGAAGTTATTAGTAGGGGAATTTTGAGGTAAAAATAGGCCTCAAAACAAAAAAATGTACTATCGAAATCAACTTTAAAAGAACCAATAGACTTCAAGATGATGATGCCAACCATAAGGGTAAGTATTTTTTGAGGGAACAGAAGAAAACTACTTTTTTTCATCATATTTTTTACTTACCTCCTTATATGTTTATTCAAATTTTAAGTAATCGAGGGTTTTCCCTTGGCTTTGTAACTTGGAAAAATAAAAAATAAAAATAAGAGTTGTGAATTTCAAATGGAAAGAAAGAAAACTACTTTTTAAAATTGTATTTTTGACTTATCTCCTTATAGGTTTACTCAAATTTCAAGTGTAGGCACTTGATGGATGCAAAATTAAATTTCACATCCAACAGATACCCACTCTGAATACATTTGATAGATCCATAGTGAGAAAAGTTGGAAATACATGAAGAATACATGTTTCTAGAAAATAAACACATCTTTTTCCATGTATTTCTAGTTTATCTCATCACGGGTCTATCAAAAGTATGTAGGGTGGGTACTTGTTGTATGCAAAATTTAATTTTTCATCCAACAAGTGCCTACACTTGAAATTTGAGTAAACCTATAAGGTGATAACTAAAAAAATACAATTAAAAGTAGTTTTCTTACTTTCCCTTTGAAAATATATAAATCTTATTTTCATTTTAAATTTCTCCAGGTTACAAATCCTGGGGAAAACCTTCGAGTACTTCCTCTTATTTCGAGAATGGTACCTAGGGTAAACCTTAGAATATTCAAGGTACAAGGCTAGTCACCAACATGGCTTGAAGCCATTACAACAATATACTCATTATGAGCTCAACATGTCATTTGCGGGAATTGAACCCGGGTGGGGAGGATAACAATCATTCCTCCCAACCGTCCAATATAAACCCAATTGACATAAATCTTATTTTATCATTTTAACTATTATCTTATTATTTTCCTTAGGAGGCACATTTTAGACCTCATGTTTCCCCTATTGTCAATGTAGCTATTGTTTTGAAGAGCATATTTTTGAACACATCAACGAACCATTGACAACATATGTTTCCAAAGCCCTTTTGATTTTGGACAAAGGCGTTATTGTAAGAAGGATTTGATTGTTATAAATCATTAATGCTACCAATATCTATATGAATGAGAATTGGAAAATATTTCAATGATAACCACATATTTTTAATAAAGAAATGCAATTTTAAATGTACAAAGAAATACCAAACCTCTATTGAAAACCACCTACCCATACAATAGAAAAAAAATGTATTGAGATGCAATTATAGTGACTTTGACAATCAATTCTTTAAGTTAAGAAAAAAAAAAATATTCTTGATTTTCTATGTATCACTATGTTGACATTGGAATAGTTGGAAACTCTATTCTTTGAATTTTGAAGGCAACAACATTAGAAACTCAATGCACATTCAAATTTCTATTGCTCATTAGAAAATGATTTGAGAGAACAACACAAAATATCGTCATAAGATGTGCATCCACCTTATTTTGACAAACAAGTCTATAGACCACCCTGGACTCCATAGGATTTTGTTTCTGCCTACAAAACAACCCTAAAAGTCGTACATATTAAAATAGTATCCGTCCCTTTACTTCAAATAATGATTTTTTCTAATATGGAATGTCATAAAGTAATTCAAGAATATAATATAGTTCTCTATGAATATTGTATTCAAGCAATAAATATATAAAACCCAAAAAAAATTGGCCAAAATTGTTATTGCGACAGAGATCCAATTGGAACTACAAGTAAATAAGCCTATCCATATCTAAAGAAATAATAGATACAAAATAATTGAATCATATTTTTAATAAATATATATAAATGTGTTTTTAATAATATGAGATTTGTGTTTTACTAATAATCCTCAATGTTGGCCATCAAGTTTCTCAAGATATCTAACATAATTATTGCTCTGATTACCATATTCCTACCACAAGAAAATTGTTAATATAAATCCATCAAATAGAGTGAAACTCTTAAGATAAAGTATCTATTAATGTAGTAGCAAAACACACATTGGAATTCAAGTTCTATAGAGAAAACATATCAAAAGGATTACTTTGACACTAATTCAACGCATATATTTTCCCAAACACCATTTTTGTTGAGGGAAACAAAGAAATACTATGAATAAAAGTCTTCAAAACCCCAAGGGATATCACTATATATATTATTGCAATAATTGTCGAACTTATCTAACTAATTAAGAATACCTATAATTGGGAAGATCCCTACCACAAAATTACTAAAGGGCGACTCAATGTTTAAAACTAAATAAGCAAAGAAAAATATAAAAGAATGTACGATTCCCATTCCAATACACTTGTTAATACAATATAAAAAATCCATATCACAAACATCCTTTTGAATGCCATATTTTTGAAGGGAGTGAACACCTCCTTAGAACAAAAGTCTCTAAAGGCTTGAGTGTTTTTTCCACGGTTATTATTGTAGAAACCATTTAAATATTTTTACAAGCACTGAAGGCAATTCATTTCCAGAGGAATTCTAGTCACAAAAGAACTAAGGATGAGCTCCATGTTTTGAATAAATATAAATCAATCTAATTTCTACATTTAGAAATTTAAATTTTGTTGTTTAACAAAGCATAACAAGATGATGAAAATGAAAAAAAAACATAGTATTCAAAACTATCATTGTTTGGAATCATGAAGTAAGGTTGGCTCATCCAATTCCCTATAACTAGGTATATCCCCAATCTATCACAAGTATATCAAACATTAACTGTGCAAGGCAACTTGACATGGAAATCTGCACTCCATCATGACCACTTGATGCCCGTACAATATTTGATGCCAAATCACCAATGCAATCCCCCCAAGATAACAATGTTATAGTTAGAAGTAATGGGGAAATTCCAAGGATTGTATGGAACACAACCAACAGAGCAATTGGCTCATCAATAGTTATGTAAAAGCACATGATTCCCATGATGAAACCTCCTACATTCCAAGGGAACAAAAATGTGTGACATGGGTACTTTTCCCTTGTTGCAAAGAAAGAAACAATTCTCATTATCAAACCTAACATCCTTACAATAACATATGCACCTTCGCCAATTCCTAATGCCTAGATTTTGCAAGGATTCCAAACAGGATTCCAAACAAAAGATAAGAAAATTGGTGCTAACGCAACACTTTCACTTGCAAAATCTTTAGGCCAATGAATCTTTTCATTTTAACAAGATTCAAAGAAGCAGTAGTGTTGATTCATTGTATCAGTATATGTACTAGGATTGTTTTACAAAGAAACTGGTGTTGAAGATGACACATTTAGGGGTAAGCCATTTATTTTTAAATGTTAGAGTTTAGGTGTCAACATTACGATGGAAGAACCATGATGTAGTCCAAGTACTACTGAAATACTAGTTAAGTGTTGAAGGAGGATTCCTTTTTAGAGGAGTGGCAGATAGTATATGCTCTTCTAACCTTTGAGCCTTGAACTCTTCTCACATCCTCTAATTCTCGTCAACATTGAACAAAAATAATTAGAGGGTAGGGGTTTATATCTATAGAAGAATGCAAATGATATCCATGCAAACTGAATTTGAGGAGAAAAAAAAAACAAATTCAAAGGAAATTACCAACCCCATAGTACAATAACTCCATAATCGACATGCACAAGGCACCAAATAACATGAGGATTTCAACCACATACTTGAATACAATGGGAAACCAACTTGTAGGTTGTACAAAACACTTTGCATAGAAAGTAGACAACAATAAACCAATGTGCAGGGTCTGTAGAGCTCTCTACATATCCCATCTTCCATGAAAAAATTCACAACCCAATGAAATTATCCACCACCCAAGCTTGAGAAGAGACATAACACGAAACCCACATCGTCGAAAAGTGAATCCACAACATAGAAGACTAAAAATAAAACACCATGGAAATTTGAAGGAACAACATAGAATCCTAGGAAGATATTGAACATGAAACCCCCACCGTAGTGAATTGAACCTACAACACAAAATGCTGAGAAGAAAACGCCATGACACAACACAAAATCCCAATAAGAGATATAGCACAAAACCCATCCATGGAGAATTGAACCCAGAACACATAATCTTAAGAATAAAACATCGTGACCAAGTGAAGGAAATACCACAAAAACATGAGAAGATATAGAGAACAAAAACCCCATTGTGGTGAATTGAATCCACAACAAAAAAAATTGAAATAAAAACACCATGGCCTACTAAAGGCACAAAAAAAAAAAAATGAGAAGATAACACCATGAAAAACTGTACATTTACTTGAGCACTATCCCACCTACAATTTTTTTTACATAACCTACCAAACCACCTCCAAAAAAATTTCAAAGCCTACTAGCACTCAACATCATTCTCCATATAAATATCGATTGAATCTCAAACTCAACCAAGCACATCTGAAACTTTGAAACTGTTGAAATATTATAACTTCGAAGAATATTCTAATTATATTTGATTTATTATTTTGTATATCAAATCCCCTTTTGTGGATTGATCAAGTCGGGTCTTGTATAATATCAAATCCCTTTTTGTGGATTGGTCGAACTATATTTGTATAGTGGTATTTGTAAAGTCGACCCCCATTAATTATAAAGTGGTTTTAACCACATCTAGGAGAATTCAACTCAACCAAGTGAAGAGACACAACCCTAGTGCCATATCACACTTGTATTTATATGTGACGTTGGTGTCTCATTTGTACACACTCACTCACTCATATAGTGCACATATCTTGAAGGCAGTTGTAGTTGCAGGAGGAAGGAGAAGAGAGGCACATGCTAAGTCTTGGTTCATCTTTGGTGTTTTGGTCTTAGTCTTGGAATTATATTGGAAATCTATTATCGAGGAATTTTTTGTTGGGTTTTCTCCCCCATGAGGATTTCCCAGGAAAAAATGTTGTGTACCTTGTGATTGTGTTTCTTTCAGTGATCCTCTTTATACTATCATTTTGAAAATGCATTGTATGCTCATGTAATTTGGAATTAACCTAATTAAAACAATAAAAACTTAACATGATATCATATCTAAACTGAATAGAGAATATTTCACTGGGTATATAGATGTCATTGTTGCCATACAAGAAAATTAGGGATTTTTACTGAAGATGAATTTTTGACCAAAAACCACCTTGGGAAGTGCACCCTGTCGTAGTGCATCTTTTGGCACCTTGAGTGAAAATTTTCAATGGTTGGATTCTCCAAAAAGTTAAACCCTAGTTTTGACTAGTATCAGAAAGCCAGAAAACCAGGAAACCAAAACCAGTACCAGAAGCACCAATCCAGAAGTGCACAAGTCCAGTTTCAAAGGGTAAAACTTGGAATTTTCTGAAACAATCATCTCCAACAAACTCGCCCCAGCCTAGTGCATATCTTGGTAAGGTCGATTTCATTTTTTGAGCACTTTCATTTTCTGGTCATTTTCTTAGCTCCAGGTCAAGATGTCTGGAATTACCAAGCTTGTTGACAAGCTAGAAGGTGTGGAAAATTTTCGTTCCTAGAAGTACATAATTGGACTCATTCTTGAAGAGAATGACCCTACAAAATTCATAAAAGAAAATGTACCGGAACTCGAAGAAAATGCAGCCAATGAGAAATACAAGAAGGATATGATTAAGGTTAAAAGAATAATTGTAGATTCCATTAAATACCACTTGATCCCTCAAGTATCTTCTAATAATAATCCAAAAGATATATTTGATTCCCTAACCAAAATGTATGAAGGAAATAACATCAATCGGAAGATGAACTTGAGAACCCAACTCAAGACTACAAAGATGAAAAAAGGAGAAACAATTCAAGACTATTTCTCTAGGGTTTCTCAATTCAAGGAAAAATTAGAGGCAATTGGAGACAACTTATATGAAGATGAAATCGTGATGAAAAATATTAATGGTATCACAAGACCTTGGGATGCCTTCATCCAAACTATTTGTACAAGAAAATAGAAACTCCAATTTGACAGTTTATGGGAAGAATGTGTTCAAGAAGAAGCAAGAGTGGCCAACCAAGAAGCCGTTTTATTAAGAGATGAATATCAAGCCCTAGATGTTCATGATAAGGGTGGAAAGGGAAATTCTCATTTTCAAAAGGAGACCTACTTTCATAAAGAGCCTCACTCTCCAAAGAGATTCCAAAAATATCATAAGGGTCAAAGAAAGGGAAAATATTTCTCCTCCTACTAATTATATCATTGTGATAAGATGGGACACATTGCTAATAATTTTTCTACCACAAGGGAAGAATACACGAAGAGAAATAAAAAAAGACATCATTCTCATGTAGTTGAAGATGATGAGCCACCCAATAAGTTGGCTAAAGAAGAGATTGAAGAATATGTTTTGTTTTCCGCTCTCTCAAGATCTGTGACACCTGGAGAGGATACTTGGCTCATATATAGTGGTTCCTCTCAACACATGACAGGTTAGAAGAACACTCTCTCCATCCTTATAGAAAATGACTCCCTCTATAAACTTTCACTTGGATATGATTATTAGTACCCAATAAAAGGAATGGGAGAAGGCACCTACAAACATGATTCAAGAACATCGATGAGAATGAAGGATGTACTCTATGTACCAGGTTTGAAAAGGAACTTACTTTCTATTTCAGCCCTAGATAAGAAAGGTTTCAGTGTTTCATTCATATATGGTGAAGTTATTATGTGGTCTAAAGGAAAAACTATAGAAGATTCAATTGTTATTGGAATAGAAGAAGGTGGTTTGTCCAAGTTAAAGGGTCAATTAGATGTAGCTTTGACTCACTCTACTGAATTTCCTTGTGAACTTTGGCATATAAGACTCTCTCACATCAACTACAAATCCTTACCATATGTAAGCAAGGTACTTAAATATTTACCATAACTAAAGGTTGATCATGAAGGTGTATGCAAGGGATGTGCACAAGGAAAGAACATAAAGAATCATTTTCCAAAGAGCGACAGTAAAGCAGAATAAATTACAAAAATTTTCCACTCATATGTATGTAATTCAATGCCATCAACCTCTCTAAGTGGGTATGTATACTATGTATATTTTATTGATGATTACTCATGTAAGACTTGGGTTTATTTCTTGAAGTCAAAAGATGAAGTACTTGGAAAGTTAAAGGAATTCAAAGCCTTGGTAGAAAACCTCTCTAAAAGGAAAATCAAGATACTCAGGTTTGATAATGGAGGAGAGTACACTTCAAATGAATTTGGAATATTTTACAGAGATGCCAAGATTAAGAGGGATCTCAGAACTCCCTATAATCCTCAACAAAATGGTATAGCAGAAAGAAAGAATAGAATGATTATGGAAGAAGTAAAGACAATGATTCACGATCAAGATCTTCCAATGCACTTATGGGATGAGACATCAAGAACAATAATATATGTCCAAAATGAATTATCCCATAGTGCACTTGGATTCAAAACTCCCTAAGAAATGTTCACCGGAAAGAATCCATAAGTAATCCATCTCAAAATATTTGGTTTTGCAGTATTTGTACACATTCCAAAAGAAAAGAGAACTAAGTTGGATCCTTCAGGAAAGAAGGAAATATTTGTTGGATATTGTGAGGTATCTAAGGCCTTCATAATTTACATACCAGGTTACCATCATATTAAGATCAACATAGATACAACCTTTGATGAATATGCAACTCTCAAAAGATCAAGAAAATTCCAACTTGAAGAAGAACCTATAGCTCCTAGAGTTGTAGAATTCATAAAGGAAGTTGCAATTACCCCTAATGATCAGATCCTAGAAAATATTGATATGATAAAATCTCAAGAACCTCCTCGTATGACGATCTCTCACAAAGGAAAGCCAGCTTGGGAGAAAGAACTTATTCAATATGCATAAAAGTATGGTGCCCTAGAAGGAACCATGAGACAAAGAAAGAAACTTAATCCATTCTCCATCTATACGTCCTTGATGTGCGATCTCGTAGAAAAGGAACCTACTTGCTTTGAGGAAGCCATTCAAAAAAAAGAATGGATGGACACCATGACCAAAGAATACCATTCCATTATGAAGAATGATGTATGGGAAGTAGTTCCCAGACCAAAGAACAAAGATGTGGTATCTTACAAGTGGATATACAAAATAAAACATACAACAAATGAAAGTATTGAAAAATATAAGGCAAGATTTGTGGCTCATGGATTTTCTCAAAAGGAAGGTATTGACTCTGAAGAAATTTTTTCTCCTATAGCTAGATACACTTCTATCAGAACCATCATAGCTCTTGCAACCAAAATGAAGTGGAAGTTACACCAGATGGATGTGAAAACATCTTTCTTAAATGGTGTTATTGAAGAAAAAGTGTATATAGAACAACCACAAGGGTTTGAAGTTGAAAATAGAAAGACTCATGTCTGCAGGTTGAAGAAAGCTTTGTACAAGTTGATGCAAGCTCCTAGAGCTTGGTATGGCATAATTGATAGTTTCCTGACAAGATTGGGATTTAACAAAAGTAAAGCTAATCCTAACCTTTACTTCAAGGTTATGAATGATGAGCCAGTTATATTGCTACTATATGTGGATGATTTATTCCTAACATGAGAAGAAAATCTCATCACAGATTGTAAGAAGAAGCTTGTTGTTGAATTTGAGATGAAATACCTAGGCTCGATTCATTAGTTTTTAGGTCTTGAAGTTTTGCAGATCCCAAAGAAGATATTCCTTGGCCAAGGGAAATATGCAGTTAACATATTGAAGAGATTTGATATGTTGGAATGTAAAGCCATGAACACACCCATGGAAATGAATTTGAAGCTCCTGGTTGATACTTCGTCATAGTTGGTTGATGCTACTCTATAAACATAGGTTATTGGTTTGTTGATGTATCTGATGAATACTATGCTAGATATATGCTTTGTTGTGAACACCTTGAGTCAGTATCTAGTGGAGCCCAGACATGTTCACCTTGTAGCTTCAAAGTATGTGATGAGATACCTTAAGGGTATGTTGGATTATGGTCTCTGTTATACTAGATATTATGACTTTGGATTGCATGGCTATACTGATTCAGTTTGGGCTGGAAGTGCTCCAGATAGAAAGAACACTTCAAGATGTTGTTTTAGTTTGGGTTCAGCCATGACTTCATGGAAAAGTAGGAAGCAATCCAATATTTTTCTCAACATGCGAGAAGCAGAGTACATTGCAACATGTTCTGCCATTTTTGAAGCCATGTGGCTTCATAAGTTGTTGATAGGTATGTTCGATATGGAGATGGAATCCATTGTGATTATATGTGATAACTAGAGATGTATAAAGATGATGGAGAACCTAGTTTTCCATGATAAGTCAAATCACATAGAGATTTGATACCACTACATTCATGATATGGTGCAGAGGGGAGCTGTAAAGCTCCAATATGTTGGCACATATAAGCAAGTTTTATATGTGCTGACCAAGCCTTTGTCTTGCATGAAGTTTGAGTACTTTTGAGACAAGCTTGGTGTAGTCTGAAAGGACCTCCCTCGAAAGAGGGAGTTATTCTAATGATACTATGGTATCCTAACCAACAATGGGTAGCTCCATTAGGATTTTATATCCTAGGGGATTGATCATCCATGGGAAGATACTGAAGGTCTGGTAAGGATGGTTTGTTAGAGTACCTGTGCATGTATATGCTAGTTGTGGTCAGTAGTGGTAGCTCCATTAGGATTTTATATCCTAGGGAATCTTATGATTCCTGGGAAGATCTTGAAGGTCCTTTAAGGATGGTATGTCAGAGTACCACGTGGTAGCTTGTTAGGATTTTATATACTAGGGAATATTATGATTCCTGGGAAGATCCTGAAGGTATGGTAAGGATGGTCAGTCAGAGTACCACAAATGTTGTTGTTGATTCACCTGCTTCATTCTTTTGCCACATGTTGATGATGTTGTTGTTCTAACTTTGTGCTATTGATGATGTTGTTCTAGCCTCGTTCTGTTGATGATGTTGTTTCGAATTTGTGTTGTTGATGTTGTTGTTGTTCCATATTCGTGCTATTGATGTTGATGTTTAAACTTCATGTTGTTGATGATGATGATGTTACTCCAACTCCATGTTGTAAACGATGATGATATTGATGATGAGAAAAAATTCTGATGATTTATAGATATGCGAATCAGGGTTCCAGATGATGATGATGATGTTGCCCTCTCCTTCTCTTGATGATGTTGTATTGAGTCATGTCAGTAGAATAACCTTCTCATTAAGGGGGGGTGTTGAAATATTGTAACTTTGAAGAATATTCTAATTATGTTTGAGTTATTATTTTATAGATCAAATCCCTTTTTGCGAATTGATCAAGTCAAGTCTTGTATAATATAAAATCCCCTTTTGTGGATTGGTCAAAATGTATTTGTATAGTGGTATTTGTAAAGTCTATCCCTAGTAATTATAAAGTGGTTTTAACCACTTCTAGGAGAACTTGGCTCAACCAAGTGAAGAGACACAACCCTAGCACCATCTCACACTTGTATTTATATGTGAGGTTGGTGTCTCATTTGTACACACTCACTGACTCATCTAATGCACATATCTTGAGGGAAGTTGCAGTTGCAGAATGAAGGAGAAGAGAGGGGCATGCTCAGTCTTGGTTTGTCTTTTGATCCAAATGGATCCAGGAAGGCATAAACACCAAATTTCTTAGAATCAAAAGACCAACACCATTGCGTAGAGCTCTTCATGTTGATTCTGGCCATATATTTTTTTATGAAAATGGGCATCGTATGCGAAAGTTATCACGATCTGAAGATCAAGTCAAACAAACAAAAACAAGTCAAAGTCAAAGTCAACAGATAAAATTCAACGGTCAAAGTCAACGAATCACGTCACGAGTACATCATGATGACATCAGCATGACACATGGAAGCACTAGAGGTTGACATGT
Source organism: Picea glauca (assembly GCA_000966675.3). Lineage (NCBI taxonomy): Eukaryota > Viridiplantae > Streptophyta > Pinopsida > Pinales > Pinaceae > Picea > Picea glauca. The sequence continues at coordinate 344,986 of JZKD02S2285642.1, read as the reverse complement.
GGAAAATCATTTTGGGAATTTTCATGGATGACTTAGACTAGTACGAAAGTGACACATGGCACTATACAAACACAACACATCGAAGGGTCGTACGATGATGTGGAAGTCGTACATATGACACATGGAAAATGACTGTGCATAAGTGACGTGGCTCAGGCCAATGGTGAGGTGACACGTGGCCCAATGAGGAGATGACATGTGGAACTTTCTAGAAGGACAAATCTGGTGGATTCTTCCAAATATGGAGGTTCGATAAAATCTAGCGGAGATCCTCCAAATCTGGAAAAATTTCGCTAAATCTCGCTGACTATCGCTAAATATAGCTAACTGTCACTAAATTTGGCAGAGTCTGGCTTATTTAGTAGGGCATAGAAATTAAAAAAAAAAAATTGTCACAAAAATCGAGACTATACAGACTGTATGGATCTGATGAGGTGCAACATTGGGATTTGTGTCGAGGGGAGGTCCTGAGGGATTGTTCATAAGAAGGTCGACTTTATACTCAAAAGTTGTAGAATTTCGAGGGGATTATGAATATGGATTCTATTTTGCATCTGTGTAGCAGAACATAAAAGTTATTCCAATTACCAAGGTGTTGAGCCAAGCATAGCCAACTTCATACTCAAAAGTCTCAGAATTTCCTATTTCGGCCAATGGTGATGTCTGTTTTTGTCCATAATTTATAGTTCTAAACGATGGTTTTTGGAGTTGTTATGTAATCCTTTCTTTTGTATTCTTAAAGTATTGAAGATTAATAACAAGCCTTCCCCACTGAGACAAAGGCCCAAAGACATAGGAAAACTTGTGTCGAACTCCGTTATCAATCTTGGTGTTATGGTTTGTTGTTTTTAGTTCTTATATGGCTGCCAAAAATGCCAATCATTTACCATATAAGAAGTTTATGAGTTGATTTTTAAGATTACAACAATTGATTTGACATGTAAAATTGGTGATGGTTATGATTCTAGAAGTAAATTGTTTCATATAAGGGTCATAATGAAACATACTAAGATCGATAAATTGATAGATAGTGGATATCAATCTAACTTAATTACAGAAAAAGTGGTTAAGAAATTGGGATTAAGTACTAAGATGCAACAAAAACCCTATTCACTAAATTGGATAAGCAAAGATCACAAATTGCCCATAACAAATCAATGTATCATAAAGTTTGCAATTACATCTAAGTATGTGTATGAAGTAATATGTAATGTGGTGCCACTAGAAACATGTGGAATGGTCTTATGAAGCCCTTATTTATATGATCACAAAGGAATATTCTACATGGAACATAATCAATATCACTTATTTAAGAAAGGTAATGAATATGTTGTACATGATCATCATATAAAAGCAAATCAATCTCTTCTAACAATGGAACAATAAAAGGACACAGCTTATGCAAGAAATACACCTATAATTGTGCCAAGTAAAGCAATTTATCTTAAGCATGAACATGATATGGTTGTAGGATCGGAGTTCAATCATACTTTTATTCAAGATAAGTTAATGTTGTGCAAGCCCATCAAACATAATGGTTCATTTGCATTCATATTTATGATATTATCGCTGCTAATGTTTTCTACATGGATGGTAGTGGATTTAGTAAGATGTGAACGAGTTCAAATGGATAACAATATGCTTTTGGTTGTCATGGTTATTATGTAATTGATTATGATGCGACAAGTGCATAGGACAAATTTTAAAGACAAAGGACAAGTGGGGAGGCCTATCCTGCACTTGATGACTTCTTAATATCTCTTTGGAGGACCAAAAGGTCTTCGTGGGGAGGTGTGATCCAAATGGATCCAGGAAGGCCTAAAAATAAAATTTCTCAGAATCAGATGAAACTAGTGTCGTTGTGTAGGGTGCATCATGTCGATTCTGACCATATATTTTTTCTTAAAATGGACATCGTATACGGAAGTTATCGCGATATGAAGATCATGTCAAATAGGAAAAAAAAATCAAAGTCAAAGTCAATAGATGACATTAGTAGTACGTTATGTTGATGTCAGTATGACATGTTATTATGTAATTGATTATGATGCGACAAGTGCACAAGACAAATTTTAAAGACAAAGGACAAGTGGGGAGGCCTATCCTGCACTTGATGATTGGTTAATATCCTTTTGGAGGACCAAAAGGCTTAGTGGGGAGGTGTGATCCAAATGGATCCGGGAAGGCCTAAAAATAAAATTTCTCAGAATCAGATGAAACTAGTGCCATTGTGTAGGGCACATTGTGCCGATTCTAACCATATATTTTTTCTTAAAATGACCACCATATGCGGAAGTTATCATGATCTGAAGATCATGTCAAACAGGAAAAAATATTCAAAATCAAAGTCAATAGGTCAAAGTCAATAGATAACATCAATAGTACATTATGTTGATGTTAGCATGACATGTGGCAGCAGTAGAGGCTAACACATGGCAGTCATTTTTGGCATTTTAAGGACTGACTTGGACCAGTATGAAAGTGACACGTAGCAGTGTACAAAGGTGACACATGGCACTGTATGGACACAACACGTGGCAGGGTCGTATGATGACGTGGAAGCTGTACGAATGACACATGGCAAGGTCGTACAATGACATGGCATCCATACATATGAGACATGGCAGATGACTGTGAAATAATGACATGGCAAGAGCCAATGGCGAGGTAACATGTGGACCAATGAGGAGATGAAACGTGGCACCTTCAGGAAGGCCAAATCTGGAATTTCTACCAAATCTGGCAGAGATCCTCCAAATTTGGTGAAATATTGCTAAATATGGCTAATTGTCGCTAAATCTGGCTATCTGTCACTAAATTTGGCAAAGTATGGCTTATTTAGCCAGGCACAAAAATCAAGAAAAAATAGTTTTTGGCATGCAAATCAAGATTGTACGGACTGTATAGATTTGATAGGGTGCAACATTGGGATTCGTGTCGAGGGGAGGTCCTGAGGGACTGTTAAGAAGTAGGTTGACTTTATACTCAAAATTTGTATAATTTCGAGGGGAGTCCAAATATGGATTCTGTTTTTTCATCCAAGTATCTTAATAGAAAAATGATTCCATATCTGTTGGTAGCCAATTCACATTTTTCTACTGTCTTATAAGCTGCCTACACCAGTGTTTTGCAAACCTTAATTTTTCATCACAATTCTCAAATAAACGACACTTTTATTCTTTGTGCTATTTGCACACTTACCTTCATTTTTGTTTTCACGACTGTAAGCGTGAAAACTTGGTCTTTCAAAGTCGCATTAAAATCATTATTGAATTGTCGTTATCATTCTTGTCGATATGCCCATTGCGTTTACATTTTACTTATCATTATATAGTTGGCAAGACTTCTTGATCTGTACTCATTTGACATTCTTTGATTGATTATACAGCTTCGTTTCATGAGTGATTGAGTTTGCGATGCATTGGTGATTGGATTTGCATGTTCTTTGATTGATCTATTTGGCACATTGGTTATATAAAAAAGCATTGGTATTATGGTTAAACCCTTGGTATGAATCGTTTCATACAACAATTGGTATTGGTTTCGATTCATTTGTTTTGAAACTATAACTATGGTACGTGCGAATGATCAATCCACTTACCAAAGGTTTCGATTGATTGATTGAAGTGGCATGGTTGTAACACATATGCGTTGTGATTTGAACAGTTGAAAGCGTCGACGGTTGTACCATGATAATGACTATTCTGCATGGCAGAAATAGCTCCACCACCTTCGCACAATATGTCATTAATGTTTACCCTTGTCCTTGTTTCATCCTTGCTAGTTTCGGGTAAGCTCTGTGAGCATTCTGCTCCTGCGTATGCTGTGCTCAAACCCTGGCTCATTCACAGCGCTCATCGTGTGCTCCTGTCTATGGCACCGGTGGTGCAAATTGAGCTGAATGGTAATCAAGCCCTGCTACTGTTCGATAATGCCCAGAAAGATTTACAAGATAATGGTTGGCTCGCGTTTGTACAGAGGTTTGAGGTTTTTAATCTGTTTGTTGCACAACAATTTGCCCTTACCTTTGATGGGTGTAGGGACAAAGTAGGCGACATTCAGCTTGAGCTGAGTGAACAGTTCATTAGCTCTGCTACAGGGTTAGCAGCCATGGGCCAGCGATGGTTTAAAAACTCTAAATTCGATGGGGTGCCATGGCCTTTACTGTTCGTATCACGAAAAGTCATGTCCTGTGACAAAGGTATGCTTATTTCCACGCTTAAACCTAGGTGGCATGACCTTTTGATAATGGTTAAACAATTCGTGACCTGTGAGGGTCGGTATGGACTGGTTTCTCTTTATCACCTTCGACTGTTAATGAATTTCATGGGTTATCCATTGAACATGCCATTTTACTACTTGTGTAGTTTATACAAGATGTCAAAAAGGTTTAAACAAGAGAAGGCTGATAGTAGCTTGTTCCACCATGGCCTGATCAGACTCATTGTCGTTCATCATTTGAACCTTCACGGTGATAATTGGCACTCTTTTCTCTCTTGAAATGGCTTTGTAGATTCGGAGTCCGTTCAAATCGACAAGCCTGTGGTCAGCGAGACTAAGGTCGGGCCACCCGTGCTTTTCCATGCCCTTTTACCCTCTCCCAAACCCTCAGTCAGCCCCGATATCGACCTACCCAACATTATAACAGACAAGATTGAGGCTGTAAAGAAGCCTGCGAATAAGAAGGTCAAGGGTAACCCTACTGTCAACAGCAAAGGTAAAAAGAATGCTTGATTAATATCGAGACTTGCCCGGAATAAGCCTAAACCAACCACTGATCAAAACCCCATTGTCCTCAGCGAAGACTCAGAATCTGATATAGAGCGCTTCCTAGCTAGTGAGTATCCGTACTCCCATGGTTTGTGCTCCGAGCCACCCTATGACTTCGTTTCTAATCTGCCCCCGTGCCTAAAGAACAATCCTAGCTAGCCAGGGATCAAGCTACCTAATGAAACCCTTGGTGCTTTGAACAAACCCTCGACTGTCATTTCGAAGCCCGAACAGACAGCATGTGACCAATGTAATGTGTGGCTGGATCGCTACTATACCGACATTCCTTATTACAGAAAAAATCAAATCGTTGGAAAACCAAGTTACAGTGTTGACAAGCCAAAGGGACAAGCTTCGAGCTAATGACAAGAAGCAGAAAACCACTGGTTCCATCGTATTTAGGAATGTCGAATCGGCTACAGCCTTCGTCAATTCCAAACTGTTATAATCGAAGCCCGTTCATTATCCAGGTATGAGTTTCGATATCAATTTCGTTTTATGAATTGCTAGGATTAATATAATGAATTAAGTTTGGTTTTCAATTAGCTCTGACCATTGTTCGAATTTACTCTGTCATAGTTTGATTATAAAAAAAAAAACGGTTATGTTATGAATCCTATACATTGTTTTCATTTTGCTAAAATTATATGAGGTTATGATTTGGTTATACGATTTGGTCGTGCCCAGTTTAGCAATTGATTGTTTTTCACTGGATTTGATTCGTTTTGAATAATTATGTTGGTTTGAATTAACGAAATCAATGAGTTTTTCTTTTACTTGGATTTTGTTTGTATCTAACCTAAACATGAGGTTTTCACACTAAAATTAGAACACAGTTATGTTTTGATTTAACTTGATGTTGTTGTCATTGGATATCAACGACTCTGATTTAGTTCTTGTTATTTGATTTTTGAGATGATTTCGTGGATTGTCAATTGGTTCTATCCGCCCCCGATTGGCAATACAAACGTTGCATGAGTCTCACAGATCCTATTATCAACCGATTAATTCCATTATGATTTCGTGATAATTTACACATCAGTTTTGATTTGATTCACTAATAGCATGGATTGTTTGTTATGTTTAACATAGTGATATCAATCTGAAAACGATCCTCTTGTTTTCGTATGGATTCGATTGTGTTTCCTGTTAATGGATGAGGCAGCATTAACGATTGCATATGATTTGTTAAAACTATTAGTTTTGATTTCAATTGATTATGAAAACGATTTCATTACTGTTCGGTTATCCAATACAATTTTGTTAACCCGAATTGGGTATAACGAATTAAAATAGAGTGTATACATCTCTGTTATCATTTGGTTGAATACGATTTGGTTTGTTCAAGTTGCATACAAGTGTCGATTTGAATGATGCTTTTAGCAATCAAATATTTTTAAATAGTTTGAATATGTTTTTTAAGATTCGAATTGATTTTTAATACGATTATGTGTTTGATTTAGACCAGCTATAGAATCGCAAGATTAAGTAGCTAGTCTTTAGAATTAGATTTTTATCAATTTTATCTGCAAAATATCCTCTAATATTGTCTATTTTGGTCCTTCTTCAGGTACATAGGAATTGCAATGATCAATTTGGGCATGTTGTGGCAGTCTAGGAGATATTTGTGTGATATAGTTTTTATTTTTAGTCAGACTTGGGATATTTTCCCAGATTTGTGTAAACAGTTTTGATAACTTCCACAGGGATGTTTTACCCTGTGGAAGATCTTTAAATACTTTCATTTTTGTAATAAACAGATCATCATCCTCACTATGGGAGAACTAGACTATGGATTTATGATACCAACTGAGACGAGAGTTGATGTCTTGTAACAACTTTCACTTTCAATATATCAATCTTTTGTTTCAAGTTTTATGTATATCAGTTTGCAGTTGATTATAGACTACTTTAGCTATCATAATCTATTGCAGGATGATATGATTTGATTAAAGTGTTATCCATATCTGATTTCTTTCATTATTTTTAGAAGTACAACAATCACTTTTTTTCAGTTAATGAATCACAAATTTCTCTTCTTCGTTAATTGAATCATTTTGCATAGATCTTTGCATACAGATTTATCTAACTGTGACGATTTATAAATCATAAGATTGCTGTAATTTTTATGTCTTGTTTGTCCTGTAATTATATTTGAAGAGAACAACTGCTCCTAGTTTACGAGAAGCTCGGCGATAATTTGGTGCGGGTTTCCTCCCTCCGATCAGCTAAGACAATCATTACATACAGAACGAACCTGGAGCGTTTCTTCAGGTCAATTTGTTATTTATTTAATAGTTAATTTGTTATTATAGTATAAGTAGTTTAGTTAGATATATGTTTAGTTTAGATTTGTAGTTAGAGTTAGTATTTTAGTTGCTTAGTTTAGATAGTTTTCAGTTTATTTCTTTTTCATAAAATCGTAAAAATCAAAAAACAATAGCTCTCGTTGTCTTAGGACAAAAAATTAATGAGTTTTTTCAGGTTTCCATTCAAATCTGTAAATTGTAAATATTGTACATTTGTGAATAAGATTTATTTATGTTAGTAGTTAGATAGTTAATTTCTTAGAGTTGGCATAGTATTAGATAGTAGATTAGGATAGTTAGATTTGTTTAGTTTGTTTTAATAGTTATTTTTAGTTAGATTAGTTAGTTTAGAGTAGTTTTCCTTAGGACTTATATCGGCTAACGGAGCCCCTAAACCCATCAGGGTGGTTCATCCCAAACGACTTGGGATATTTAGAAAACCCCGGACTGGTTCCACTCTTCCAGTTGACGGACGATCAATTTCGCCCATCAACAAATGGCGCTAGAAGGAGGGGCTGAAATTAACTAATGGCATGAGGTGGTCGTAAGACTCCTCCACCACCTAATCGCTCACCTATAGTGACTAGAATCCATTCGAATGATAATATTCCCCCTCAAACAACAACCACTTCAACCAATGATCCACGGATCACAGTTGAGCCAGTAACCCCTAATCCTACAGGTGGTGACATACAAGATATTGTTCGTCAATCTCTTATAAGAACTCATAGTGCCTTAGCCCATTTGAGGCAACCAAATCATCCGTTGGACCAACCTTTAGACTTATCTGATATAAGAGAATAACTCGAAGGCACTAACCTCACTGTGAACCCTACAGATCCAACCCTCAATGCTACTGCAGGAGGATCTGGAATACCTCCTTCACCACCTCCATCATATCCTTCCTCTTTTGGAGGAGATTCCTCTGACGAAGGTAGTTCCCCTTCTCATCCTTCCACACCGACTACACCAATGGAAAACTATAACAATCCTGCTAGACCTTGGCTTGATCAGGATGTCGTAGCTGTACCTGGAGCTCAACATCCCTTACCTAAACATCTGGAGAAATGTCTTCCCAAGTTTGACCCTGACTCAAAACAGATCATTGAAGATCACATTAAAAAGTTTATGTTAGCCATAAGACTCCGCAATGTCAAACATGAAGACATTGTCTGTAGGTTGTTCCCTTATACTTTCAAGGGAAATGCATCTACCTGGTACTTTGCCCAGCAACCCCATACCATCGTGTCTTGGGAAAAGCTTGAGTAATGCTTTTTGGAAAATTTCAGAGACTGTAAGCCTCCGGAAGTCCTAGTCATGGATCTTTCTAACTTAAGAATGAACCCAAAAGAAAAATTTAAAGACTTTAATCAAAGATTCTTAACACTTAAAAACCGAATCCCTATGGATTCCATGCCTATCGAGAATCTTATAATAGCATACTACACTAAATCTTTGCATCAAAGTATAGATATTTGGGTTAAACGATCTAAGAAAGACACGTTGTTAGAAGCCTTTGAGGAGGCTAGCTAGATTGAAAATGACATACTTAGCCTTAAAGACTCTACTAGCAACGAAAAAGAGACTAGTTCTTCTTCCAAAAAGAAGATCGAAATCCTCCCCAGACCTACTCAAAGTAAAACACAACCTGAAAGTTCTGATTTAGAAAACTTAACTAAAGTTGTTCAAAAACTGTCAAATCAAGTTATAGACTTAAAAAGGAAGACCGAAAAAGCTTCCTCGAGAAAAGGGCCTTACAAACCCCCATTCTGAAAGCCTTTTCCTACCAACCGACCTAATCCAACCACCAAAGGCCTTAATCTAGAAAGTCTGCAATGCACCCTTCAAACAATTCTATAAGCTCAAGATAACTTGATGCCTCCTGAGATTCCTTAGGAGGTAGTTGAACAAGAGACAGTTCAAGAAGAGGAGTCTTCTCTGAATATTTTTGGACACTTCTCGGATAACATCTTTCAAGCTAACTTCGAGACAGTGCATCCCTATAATACCAGGAGTAAGACAACAAACAAACATTCTGCCGAAAACCCTACAACTTTACCTCCAAAATAGTCTAAACCAGCTAAGACTAAACAGAGTCATGTGAACCCCAACTTAGATTATGATGTAGTTGAATATCTTAAAAAGTTGAGAGCTAACATTTCTGTTTATGAGTTATTGAAGTTTCCATTTCTGCTACAAAAAATGTTACAGAATATCTCAGAGAATGGAAAAAATGGTAATTCAAGTGGTAACAAGGTTGTACAGAACAAAGTTCCTCAGAAGACTTCCACTAAAATTAGTCTTGATCCTCAAGATAAAGGAAGTGTTCCTGTAAGTAATGTAAATAATGTAAATAATGTAGATAAAGTAGTTTTAGAAACTGTGAGTAACAAACCACAAACTACCACCCTTAGCACTCGCAAAAATGTACCTCCATTCTTGTTAACTTTCGAAATCTTTAATAGAAACGTGCACAATTGTATGGTAGACTCAGGAGCGTCATCCAATGTGATGCCATGGTCTATATGCCAAAAGATTAACGATGAAGTTGAACCCTCCACCTTGAAAATCATACAACTTGATCGGACCAATGTTAAAGTTATAGGCGAACTAAAGAATGTGCTTATACGATTATCATCTAACCCTAAGGTTCATCAAGTCATTGATATAATTGTTGTGGATATTCCAGAAGTGTATGGTCTATTTTTAAGAAGGGACTGGTCGGAGCAGCTGCACAGTTATTTCACAACAGATTGGTCTCATCTATGGCTTCCAGAGAATGGCAAGCCCAACAAGATCAAGGTAAATCGTGAACGCTACCTTAATTTCACAGTTACAGATTTGAACGATCCCAACGAACCATTTACACCTTCTGCTGATTCACCCAAAATACAAGGGATGGATACCTTTTTGGCAATTTCATGGCCGAGGCTTTAGCTATCACCAATCCAGAACAATAGTCTGAGATTGTAGCATATGTGCAGCCAACAACTTCTACTCAACGGTCTCATGTACCCGATGGAAATCAAATTTGGTCTCTTTATTTCTAAGGGTCAAAGTCCAAAGAAGGAGCTAGAGCAGGCTACATTATTATCGATCCGACAGGTAACAAAACATTGATTGCATGTAGGTTGGAATTTGAATGTACTAATAACACTACAGAATATGAGCCTTTACTGCAAGGTCTCAGAAAAGATTTAGATATGAACATTCAAAATTTGACCATCTTTGGCGACTCCGAAATAGTGGTTAGACAGGTAAGAGATTCTATCCACTGTCTATCTCCGCATCTCAAAAGCTACCAATCCGAGGTATGGAATTTAATGAATAAATTTTCTTCTTTCAATATAAATTCTATTCCTAGATTGAATAATTCTAAAGCAGATCTATTAGCTAATGTAGCTTCTAAACTCTTTCTTGCAGAAGGCTTGTCCCCAGATGCATTCTCCGTCGAAATGTTGTTCCGACCATCCGTTCCCGACAACATCTCGAACTGGAGAGTCTTTGATGACGATCAGCAAATTATTAAATTTCTGCACATGGAAGAAAATTTTCAAGGTGCGGTGATAGACGAACACACACACGACAACAATTTGCACGATTTCACGGTAATACCAGATCTGAGAACTCTTGAATCTTCATCGGACATGGTAAACTCGATCCCTAAATATGTAGTTAGATTAGAGAAGTTTTATGATCTTCAAGATAAATTAAAAAAAAGGGTCAATTGTAAAACCAATAGTTCCTAGTTATCTTATGAAAAGGTAAACTTAGGAACTAAGGACAATCCGCAGTGCATTAATCTAGGGGTAGGATGTTCTGAACAAGAAAAAGTTGTATTTATTAAATTGTTCAAAGAATTTAAAGATGTCTTTGCATGGACGTATGATGACCTCAAAACTTTTGACCCTAACATCATACAACATGTCATTCCTATGAAGCCCCAAACCTTACCCTTCCAACAAAAACTGAGAAAAATATACCCTAAGCTCGAACCGATCGTTCAAAAAGAATTGAATAAGATCCTAAATGATAAGATTATTTTCCCTGTTAGGCACACTCAATGGGTTTCTAACCTTGTCCCTGTCCGGAAGAAAAGCGGGGAAATCTGACTCTACGTCGATTTTCGAAACCTAAATAGAGCGTTTGATAAAGACAACTATCCTATCCCACCTATGGAACAGATCCTTCAACAGGTATCTGGTTCTGAGAGGCTATCCTTGCTGGATGGTTTCTCAGGGTACAACCAAGTCCTGATGTCTCCTCCATACCAACTTAAAACTACCTTCCGCACCCCGTGGGGCACTTATGCTTATCGAAAAATGCCCTTTGGATTGATTAATGCTGGTGCCACTTTCCAGAGGGAAATGGACATTGCTTTCCGAGGCTTAATCAATCAGTCCATCATGGTTTACTTAGATGATGTTACTGTATTCTCTAAAAACAAGACCGATCATCTAGCTCACTTACGAGTTGTTCTACAACGATGTCATAAATACGACATCTCCTTGAATCCTAAAAAATCCATCTTTGAATCCTAAAAAATCCTAAAAAATCCATCTCAGTTGATCATTCCATCTTCTGCGATCCCCAAGAAATAATCTTGCAAGGCCTACAGGTGAATGCCCTTCTAAACATTCAAGGGTTGATAATGCCCATCTAAACTAAGCTTGATAAATAATATTCTTAGACCCATCTAAACCTTAATATGAACGCACTTATAGCTTATATGATGTGCATATAGAGATTGCAATGCTAAGGTTTCATATTAGATGTGTAGTAAAGGGATCTTGCATTTTCCATGTGTATTAACTCCATTGTTCAGATTAAACATTGGTACTATCACATAGACATAGAAAGGGCGAACCCACTATAGAATGCACAGTTTCATTAATAAACGTGTTTTTCTATTAGGTGTGTTGCACATATATTTAGGTCTCTTTTATACTAAGCTTGCTGAAAATTGGGAATCAGATCGATGGTTT
>JZKD02S2285642.1:321899-332912 GCA_000966675.3 Picea glauca | reverse complement strand
CATCTCAATGTCTAACCAAGTCTAACTGACTCCAAACAATGCTAAACTTTGAATTCTTAATATTAGCAAACAACAATGTTCTAACTACCTAAGGTCAAAATATGGGGCATTACATTGCATATTATGTACGTATGTTGTTTTTGTTTTCTTTTTGTTTTTTGATTTATTTTGTGAGTTTATCAGCTTGTTTTTTTTGGAAATACACATACCTGTATAATGAGCTATTCAGACAAAGAAAACAAAAAATTTCTTCACTGAAATAATTGCTAAGAAAATTGTATAAACATCAATTGTATATTTCTGATATTTACATCTATGATTGGCAAAAGTTTGTCATTTGAAAGAAGTTAACTGATTCCAATCTCTAACATAAGCTTGTTGGGATCATCCATTATCTTTTTAGGATATCCCTATTCCTTAAGGGAATGAATCAGGAGATGTCTCCCTGCCTTAGGAAGTTGGTTCTGTAAATGAAACATCTATGGATCTTAATAAAGGACAGTTCTAAAAAATTCTTTTGAGATCTGAAAAAATATGTTAAAATATCATAATTTTCAGCGTCACCCCGCTCAACTATATATCTTTGAAAAAAAAAACAAAATAAATCAATAAAAGAGTTGTGGGAAGTTCTTGTAAACCCGTCAGGATGCTGAATAGGTTTGCTGGCAGCGGGTAAATGCATGCATGGCGCCAAGACAACTTCACCGGGGTATTGAACAGGCCCGCTGGCAGCGAAGCAATGTCGGGTATATGAAAATTTGCAAATAAGAAACCTCTTAATGTCCTTTATTCTGATCTAGAACTTCTTGGCAGGATACGAATGTCAGAGTGGGTTAAATGGCAACCCTGTCGAGGCTATGGACTCCTGCTGGAAGCAGTGGATCTATCAATAGTATTGGAGATTTTATCTTTAATATCGCAACTCGCTTGTCTTGAGACTGTTATCAGTTTTCATCTTTTAAAACACTGCTGGAATAGTTGGTTAATGGTGATGTTTATATGATTTTCTGGTTGTTATTTTTTGAGTTGGAATTTTTCTTGCTGTCCTAATCTGAATTTTTTCTTTTGGCAGAGATAACTGCTTCTACCAGTGTGTCACCATTGTTGGCAGCCAATTCACATTTTTCTACTGTCTTATAAGCTGCCTACACCAGTGTTTTGAAAACCTTAATTTTTCGTCGCAATTCTCAAATAAACGACACTTTTATTCTTTGCGCTATTTGCACACTTACCTTCGTTTTTGTTTTCATGACTGTAAGCATGAAAAATTGGTCTTTCGAAGTCGCATTAAAATCATTATTGAATTTTTGTTATCATTCTTGTCGATATGCCCATTGCGTTTACATTTTATTTATCATTATACAGTTGGCAAGACCTCTTGATCTGTACTCATTTGACATTCTTTGATTGATTATACAGCTTCGTTTCATGAGTGATTGAGTTTGCAATGCATTGGTGATTGGATTTACATGTTCTTTGATTGATCTATTTGGCACATTGGTTATATAAAAAAGCATTGGTATTATGGTTAAACCCTTGGTATGAATCGTTTCATACAACAATTGGTATTGGTTTCGATTCATTTGTTTTGAAACTATAAATATGGTACGTGCGAATGATCAATCCACTTACCAAAGGTTTCGATTGATTGATTGAAGTGGCATGGTTGTAACACATATGCGTTGTGATTTGAAAAGTTGAAAGCGTCGGTGGTTGTACCATGATAATGACTATTCTGCATGGCAGAAATAGCTCCACCACCTTCACACGATATGTCATTAATGTTTACCCTTATCCCTGTTTCATCCTTGCTAGTTTCGGGTAAGCCCTGTGAGCATTCTGCTCCTGTGTATGCTGCGTTCAAACCCTGGCTTGTTCACAACATTCACCGTGTGCTCCTGTCTATGGCACCCGTGGTGCGAATTGAGCCGAATGGTAATCAAGCCCTGCTACTGTTCGATAATGCCCGGAAAGATTTACAAGATAATGGTTGGATCACATTTGTACATAGGTTTGAGGGTTTTAATCTGTTTGTTGCACATCAATTTTCCCTTACCTTTGATGGGTGTAGGGCCAAAGTAGGTGACATTCAGCTTGAGCTGAGTGAATAGTTCATTAGCTCTGCCACAGGGTTAGCAGCCACGGGCTAGAGATGGTTTAAAAACTCTAAAGTCGATGGGGTGCCATGGCCTTTACTGTTCATATCATGGAAAGTCACGTCCTGTGACAAAGGTATGCCTATTTCCACGCTTAAACCTAGGTGGCATGACCTTTTGATAATGGTTAAACAATTCGTGACCTGTGAGGGTTGGTATGGACTGGTTTCTCTTTATCACCTTCGACTGTTAATGAATTTCATGGGTTATCCATTGAACATGCCATTTTACTACTTGTGTAGTTTGTACAAGATGTCAAAAAGGTTTAAACGAGAGAAGGTCGATAGTAGCTTGTTCCACCATGGCCTGATCAGACTCATCATCGTTCATCATTTGAACCTTCACGATGATAATTGGCACTCTTTTCTCTCTCGAAATGGCTTTGCTGATTCAGAGTCCATCCAAATCGATAAACATGTGGTCAGCGAGACTAAGGTTGGGCCACCCGTGCCTTTCCATGCCCTTTTACCCTCTCCCAAACCCTCGTTCAGCCCCGATATTGACCTACCCGACATTATAACAGACAAGATTGAGGCTGTAAAGAAGCCTGCGAATAAGAAGGTCAAGGGTAACCCTACTATCAACAACAAAGGTAAAAAGAACACTCGATTAATATCGAGACTTTCCCGGAATAAGCCTAAACCAACCGCTGATCAAAACCCCATAGTCCTCAGCGAAGACCCGGACTCTGATATAGAGCACTTCCTATGTAGTGAGTATCTTTATTCCCGTGGTCTGTGCTCCGAGCCACCCTATGACTTCGTTTCTAGTATGCCCCCGTGCCTAAAGAACAATCCTAGCTACCCAGGGATCAAGCTACCTAATGAAACCCTCGGTGCTTTGAACAAACCCTCGACTGTCATTTCGAAGCCCGAACAGACAGTATGCGACCAATGTAATGTGTGGATGGATCACTACTATACCGACGTTCCTTATTACAGTCGAAAATCAAATCGTTGGAAAACCAAGTTACAGTGTTGACAAGCCAAAGGGACAAGCTTCGAGCTAATGACAAGAAGAAGAAAACCATTGGTTCCATCGTATTTAGGAATTTCGAATCGGCTACAGCCTTCGTCAATTCCAAACTGTTATAATCGAAGCCCTTTCATTATCCAGGTATGAGTTTTGATGTCAATTTCGTTTTATGAATTTCTAGGATTAATATAATGAATTAAGTTTGGTTTTCGATTAGCTCTGTCCATTGTTCGAATTGACTGTCATAGTTTGATTATCAAAAAAAAAATGGTTATGTTATGAATCCTGTACATTGCTTTCGTTTTGCTAAAATTATATGAGGTTATGATTTTGTTATACGATTTGGTCGTGCCCAATTTAGCAATTGATTGGTTTTCACTGGATTTGATTCATTTTGAATAATTCTATTGGTTTGAATTAACGAAATCAATGAGTTTTGCTTTCGCTTGGATTTTGTTTGTATCTAACCTAAAAATGAGGTTTTCACGCTAAAATTAGAACACGGTTATGTTTTGATTTAACATGATGTTGTTGTCATTGGATATCAACGACTCTTATTTAGTTCTTGTGATTTGATTTTTGAGATGATTTCGTGGATTGTCAATTGGTTCTGTCCGCTCCCGATTGGAAATACAAATGTTGGATGAGTCTCACAGATCCTTTTATCAACCGATTAATTCCATTATGATTTCGTGATAATTTACACATCATTTTTGACTTGATTCGCTAATAGCATGGATCGTTTGTTATGTTTAACATAGTGATATCAATCTAAAAATGATCCTCTTGTTTTCGTATGGATTCGATTGTGTTTCCTGTTAATGGATGAGGCAACATTAACGATTGCATATGATTTGTTAAAACTGTTAGTTTTGATTTCAATTGATTATGAAAACGATTTCATTACTGTTCGGTTATCCAATACGATTTTGTTAACCCAAATTGGGGATAATGAATTAAAACAGAGTGTATACATCTTTGTTATCATTTGGTTGAATATGATTTGGTCTATTCAAGTTGCATACAAGTGTCAATTTGAATGATGCTTTTAGCAATAAAATATTTTTAAATAGTTTGAATATGTTTTTTAAGATTCGAATTGATTTTTAATACGATTATGTGTTTGATTTAGACCAGCTACAGAATCGCAAGATTATGTAGCTAGTCTTTAGAATTAGATTTTTATCAATTTTATCTGCAAAATATCCTCTAATATTGTCTATTTTGGTCCTTCTTCAGGTACATAGGAATTGCAATGATCAATTTGGGCATGTTGTGGCAGTCTAGGAGATATTTGTGTGATATAGTTTTTATTTTTAGTCAGACTTGGGATATTTTCCCAGATTTGTGTAAACAATTTTGATAACTTCCACAGGGATGTTTTACCTTGTGGAAGATCTTTAAATACTTTCATTTTTGTAATAAATGGATCATCATCCTCACTGTGGGAGAACCAAACTATGGATTTATGATACCAATTGAGACGAGAGTTGATGTCTTGTAACAACTTTCGCTTTCAATATATCAATCTTTTGTTTCAAGTTTTATGTATATCAGTTTGCAGTTGATTATAGACTACTTTAGCTATCATAATCTATTGCAGGATGATATGATTTGATTAAAGTGTTATCCATATCTGATTTCTTTCATTATTTTTAGAAGTACAACAATCACTTTGTTTCAGTTAATGAATCATAGATTTCTCTTCTTCGTTAATTGAATCATTTTGCATAGATATTTGCATACATATTTATCTAACTGTGAAGATTTATAAATCATAAGATTGTTGTAATTTTTATGTCTTGTTTGTCCTATAATTATATTTGAAGAGAACAACTGCTTCTAGTTTACGAAAAGCTCGGGGATAATTCAGTGCGGGTTTCCTCCCTCCGATCAGCTAAGACAATCATTACATACAGGACGAACCTGGAGCGTTTCTTCAGGTTAGTTTGTTATTTATTTAATAGTTAATTTGTTATTATAGTATAAGTAGTTTAGTTAGATATATGTTTAGTTTAGATTTATAGTTAGAGTTAGTATTTTAGTTGCTTAGTTTAGATAGTTTTCAGTTTATTTCTTTTTCATAAAATCGTAAAAATCAAAAAACAATAGCTCTTGCTGTCTTAGGATAGAAAATTAATGAGTTTTTTTAGGTTTCCATTTAAATATGTAAATTGTAAATATTGTACATTTGTGAATAAGATTTATTTATGTTAGTAGTTAGATAGTTAATTTCTTAGAGTTAGCATAGTATTAGATAGTAGATTAGGATAGTTAGATTTGTTTAGTTTGTTTTAATAGTTATTTTTAGTTAGATTAGTTAGTTTAGAGTAGTTGTCTTTTTGTTTCCTTAGGACTTAGATCGGCTAACGGAGCTTCTAAACCCGTCAGGGTGGTTCATCCCAAACGGCTTGGGTTATTTAGACAACCCCAGACCGGTTCCACTCTTCCAGTTGACGGATGGTCAATTTCGCCCGTCAACAATATCCCAAGGTGTCGAGCCAAGCATAACCAACTTCATACTCAAAAGTATCATAATTTCCTATTCTATCTAATGGCGATGTTTGTTTCTATCCAAAAGTTGCAGATCTGAAAGGTGGTTTCAAGAGCCATTATGTAAGCCTTTCTTTTGTATTCTTAAAGTATTGAAGATTAATAAGAAGCCTTCCCCACTGAGACAAAGGCCCGAAGATGTAGGAAAACTTGTGCCAAAATCCATTATCAATATAGGTGTTATGGTTTGATTTTTTAACTTCTTATATGGTTGCAACATTCTTTCATTAAGCTTCTTCTCTTAATTTCTAACCGGTAAATCAACTCATGCATAAACTTAACCATAGTCTTTAAAAGATCAATTTTTGGATCATCTTTGGTGTTTTGGTCTTAGTCTTGGCATTATATTGACAGTCTGTTATTGAGGAAGTTTTTGTTGAGTTTTCTCCCCCATGAGGGTTTGCCAGAATAAAATTTTGTGTACCTTGTGATTTTGTTTCTTTCAATGATCCTCTTTATATTGTTGTTTTGGAAATGCATTGAATTATCATGTAATTTGGAATTGACCTAATAACAACAGTAAAACCTTAACATAAACCCTAGCCCAACCAAACACATATGGCCAAAATAAAAATGCAAGACCAATGCAAGACCAAGACTCACCTAAGACTATATGTCTCACTTCAGCATAATCACTAATAAATTATAGAAGATACATGAATAAAGTTGATAAATTATAAATTGCAATATGCTTAATCCACTACATTAAGAAATAGTTTTGAAATGTAGCTCCTTTAAAGTAGGGTTCCTTTATGCATATACTCTATGATTCCATGCTAATTAAAATTTCTACTTAAAATTCACACCAACTATTTAACATTATTATACAAAATTTCAAACTGAAATTCAAAGCAGTTCTTGGTGAAAATAGATATGCAAAATAAAAAATAATAAAAAATTATAGATTGGAATACATATTATTGGATTTTAAATCTCTTACTATTAGATTGAAAATTGATATACACTTATCAATAAAAAAATAAATATTGTACAAAAAACAAGTACTATATGGTAGTGTAGTCCCTGCCGAGTTAGTTGAGAAATATATGCTCAAGAATTAATTATACATGCAATGAATTTTTTTGTCAAAATATAGTAATTAAAAAATACATATAATAAAGAAGAATATCATTATTGTTTATGCAACAAGAGAATGATAAAAATAAAGAAAAAACAAGTAAAACATTCAATATTGTTCACGCAAAAACATTTATCATAAGACTTTGTTAAAAAAAGAAAAAAATGCAAAGTATTAATTGTTCAATGTGGAGGTTAGCATAGAAGAAAATACATGAAATTTTTAATGGGAAGGTTACCATATGTGATCTAGGTGGATATTGGTGGCCACCCACCTATTCTAACTGGCCCCTCTTAACAATTTTTAGTTCAACATGTTCTTCTATAATCCTTTGTAATTGTGGGTTCTACACTTCTGGGGATATTTGAAGCCCTACACAGCTTCTACGTGGAGATTGGTGGCTACCCACCTAATCCAACTAGCTTTTTATTTTATTTTTCATGTCAGCACATCTTTCTGTACTTCTAGGTCCATTTTGGGGCCCTAAACAATGTATTTTTGGCGTTCCACGATCAAACTGTAGACAGAGTCAAAGTTTGAAAAAATAATGTGTATTTCACGAAAATACTTTTCCAACAAGCTATCACGTGCCTAAAACCGAGGTCGTTTGCAAAAGTTATGACCTCGGGAAGTTGAGGTACCAACTTACCCATCGGGGCCAACCTAAGTCTTGGCGTTTCATCTCCCAGGGTTTGGTTTTTGGATGTCTAGGGTTTTGGAATTCATGACTAATTTTAAAAAGGTCTCTCGAGCCTCATTGTAATCATTCTGCTCAGATAGATGCACGTAGCAAGCCGCATCTCTTCTCAGAGATAACTACCACTATTCGAGCAAGTTGTTTCCATTTATGTAGTTTTACAATTTAAGCCTATTTTATTTATTCAATGGAAGTTATTTGATCTAGGTGGATATCATTGGCCACCCACCTTTTTCCAACTAGGTCAAAACAGTTTTCTGGCAATTTTGGCAATTTACTATTTTTAGCAGTTTTAACTTCCGGGGCTATTTTGAGGGCCTAAATGAAGTTTTTTCGAGATAGAGATTATAAATGATAGTTTAAGGCATGACTAATCCCCCAAAATGAATATCCTCAATGCTTCCTTTCCAACGGGCTATCATACGCCTAAAACAGACAACGTGTGCAAAAGTTACGACCCCAGGAAGTTGTTGTACTGACTTACCCAAATGGGGCCCACATGACTTTTGGCGCTTCATATCCTAGGGTTAGGTTTTTGGATGTTGTAACATACCCACTAAATAATTCAAATTTTTCTGGTCCTCTGTCAAACTCGAGCCCTTAAATGACCATGGAGACCCAATGCAAACTGGCACTTTCTTTCTTCCCCATTCTCATGCGATCGCGGGTCGTGATCATGGTCCAATTTGAGCCTAGTGCCCATTTGGATTTCGAACCTCGGCGCTATAGTAACGTCCAAACATTAGATTCTATAACCACCGAAGCATGCTAGGGCTAACGTGCGTCCCATAGGGATGAATTCCCATGGGGTCAGCGAATGGCCAATAGGAATAAACCTCAACGGGGGTAGGGGACCGCCAATGGGAACGAGCCCCGTCACACATTTAGGTGTAATACAGGTGGTGAGAGGAAAAACATGACACGGTGGACATCATGACAGGGAGGGGCCCCACTTCACATGCCACACTATTCGGTACCCCCCCCCCACTAAAGGCAGAATGGAAAGCGGGGTCCAGAATCTACCTGCGCACCGTTGATCATGATGATTTAATCTCAACCGTTAGAGAGTTGCGCATCCAATTCTGGACCCCCCCCCCTACCGCTAAAGGAAGAACAGTAAGGGGGCTCCAGAATGGAACCTCAATCGTATATCTGGATGGGTGGACTCTGGCCGTCCAGATCTGCTTTCCGCTTATCCTAAATCATATTCACGTCCTGGCTTAAGTTGACGTCTTGTTTCCACATCTAATGGTCAGGACAAACCCTGAGATCCTCCGACAGAATCTCTTCCGTCCATCAGGGTTTATCATCCCGATAATCCGAACTCTCAACCATGGAGCCCTTGAATATTCGATAAGCTCTCTTCCGGCCTTAGTCCCTCGTGGCCACGCCTTCTGGTCTATATGACCGCTCTCATAAGACCACCGCCTTGTCTCCCATCGGGGTTTCGAACTTTCCAATGTCGAAATGTGAACATCCCTATGACTCGCAATTCTCTGAATCCTAATGCGCCATTTTTCACACTAGCCTTCCTAGCTAGGCTCCTAGCTCACATGACTACAATCCCAATGACCACAGTCTTATCCCCCATCGGGGCTATGGGGTTTTCAATGCCAAAAAGTATGGCTCACGAGATCCCCGACTCCTCGAATCCTGATTCTCCGCTTCACTGCCAGCTGGCCTCCACTGGGGTCCTTCCCTCAGCACTAATATGCTGACAGTTGTCCCCCACTGATCAGGGTTTCGCGTTTTGTGATTCCAAATTGCACTGATAACTTGTCACCGAGATCTTCGATATCCCGATGAGCCAAATTCTGATGGATGGCCTCCTCATCGGGACTTTTCCCGATGGCCTGGATCTTTGCCATGCGTCCCCACGAGCGGACGGTCCTGATCCAATCTCGCACTTTCGCGACTTCTGGTGCACCAGAAGTCTTGCCTTCCAGCATTCCGATATGCCAATGGGCTCTCAATTCTCGCCACGTGCTTTCACAAATGCATGGCTCTGATCTCATCGATATTTCGATACTTGCAATGCCCCAACTGCTTCGACCTCAGGAACTCCAATTTCTCGATGCTGAATATCCCGACTCTCTGCGAATGTCTGACACGCATCCCAAAAGGATGGACGATCCAGATGAACTCTCGGGGTTCGTGACTTCCATTGTCCTGGATGCCTCATCCTCTGGACTCACAAAACTTTGATCTCCGACTCTCATTAGATCTCCGCCACATGCCCAACCTGATGAACGGTCCAGATCTGATCTCACTATTTCGAGACTTATAGTATCTTGATTCCCTCGACCTCAGGATCTTTGATATCCCGATGCCGAATATCATGACTCACTCCGGATCTCTAACACCTGTCTGATTCGACGACTGACGGGTAATCGGACCAAGATCTAACGGTCTAGATCTGTCCCACCACGTGCACTCTTCCACTACTTCGTGGATGTGGAAAAATCAACGGTCCAAATGTTCTTATGGACCTTAGGGAACCTACGATCCCGATTTCCTCGTTATTCACGAAGATAGGTGGAAAGA
The DNA here is from genome assembly GCA_000966675.3 of Picea glauca. Classification (NCBI taxonomy): domain Eukaryota; kingdom Viridiplantae; phylum Streptophyta; class Pinopsida; order Pinales; family Pinaceae; genus Picea; species Picea glauca. The sequence goes on along the minus strand of JZKD02S2285642.1, from coordinate 322,909 downwards.
AACAAGAGGTGTAACGTTCTTACTTCTTCCGTCAATCTAATGGTCGTGAATGACCATGGTTCTTCCGAAAGGATCTCATCCGTCGATTTGTTACTCATCCCTACGCTGCTACCTTGGAACCTTAAGAGGGTCATTCCTCCTCGTACAGGGTTAATAAGACTTGTGCGTTCAAGTCCTTTTTCTGGGTTCTTGGTGAACCTTTCTAAGGAGGAAATCTCTGTGAAGAGATCTATACCGGGGTATGTCCGGAGGCAGATACGGGTAAACAAATTCCTGAAACGGGCTGGAAGCCTAACTCAGTTCGAACCATGCCAAACTAAATTCATGTATCAACAGAAGCCATGCGTGGTCTTTCTGTTTTAAGCATATACCTAACATTTCTTATCAAAACACTACACATACATTCTTATACTGTAATTGTTCATCATTTCACAGTTTATGAGCATATATGTCAGCATATGAATTTCAAGATGTAATATGAACAAAACACTTATCAAAAATAACTTCAGAAGTGGGTGCAACTGCTGAGAGGGGTGCTCGTTTCCACCCAACCGTAGGCGTAGCGACTCCCGATGGATTTACCACTAGCCACCCCCAAGCTGAGACCACGATGCTCTGAGACTGCATCTCTCTGTCTGCCAGTGACCAGGAGTGAAGGTTGAAAACCTTGCTCTCTGCTATCACTCACTCTGCGTAATGCCAGAGTTCCCCTCACGTCTTCCCTCCTAATCGCTTCTTCCATATGCCTTATCCTCTCGCGAGGTTGCGTGTGGCATGATTACCCTCGTGCCGATCATGCCTGACGGCTCTATGGATGGGCGGTTCACCATTCCATCCCTCATCAATCCATCCGCCTACCAGCCTGTGAGGCATTGAATTTCAGGGCCAGAGAGCCGCTTTTGGTTCTCTGGGCCAGTGGAGTCCAAATACGGTATTTAATTATCGGTGGAAGTTAACGCCACCTTTTCAGATGCCTTCCACTGCCATCATGGTCTCTTTTTCTGCACATC
>JZKD02S2285642.1:297660-319804 GCA_000966675.3 Picea glauca | reverse complement strand
TATATATATATATATATATATATATATATATATATATATATATATATATATATATATATATATATATATATATATATATATATTCAAACGTAATTCAACATTTCAAAGGGTTTTATCAGAGGTGCCACTATCTATGGCCGCATTCATTCCCAATGCATTCTTGCATTGATTTCAAATTCGTCACACTTTAGGACCAACTCTGGGTCATGGGGTGTTGGTATTTAACCGATCCTCTCCTCATATGGTTTACTTGTTTTCATTCATTCTTACAACAGAATCCATGCTTCCTGTTATAGGCCGACCACGACCCCAAATTAGTACATATTAGACTTAAAAGTTTCGCATGAATGAGCTCACACATTATGCCTTCATTAATAACCGTGGTGCCAATAATCATGGCCACCCACATTTGATTTTATCTAACACCTATACCTCATGAGTAAAAATGTTGGAAGGTCCTCCTTCCTCAATGAGAAATCCATTGTCTGTCCTTTATGAAAATATAAATTTCCTGGAAGTAATTCCATGCAACATGCTATCTAAGAGCACTTTTTGTTTCCAGTCGTTCCTTGATTGGTCCACATGTTCATGAAATATCATTTCATGAATTTTTCTGAGGGTTACAACCAGTGTTTACTACCAGAGGTTCATGCCTCCATTATTCAAGTCATCCTCCCCGAATCATACCCTACTCGAGTATCCAAGGCATACAACTGTCCTTTTCAATTTTCAGGTATAGCATGCAATAATAAATATTTTGGAAGGGGTTCTTACCAAATCCCTTCATACCCGGTGCCACACGGGCACTAATACCTTTATACATGTTCTTGGCTGCTTGCATCCTTTTTCTATCCTCTAACTTATCAGTAGTACTTTAGCAGGATTTCCACAGTCTCGTCAACAACCTTTCGACCGCAGTCTTTCCGTGGTCACCCTCTGCTTGAAGTTGTTCATTATTGGAAACTGTCTTCCTCAACAGTTCCAATATTATTCCTTTCTACACATGACATACACCATAGGCATATTAATCGTCATGAAATTGAAATGCAAATATCATAGCGTTTAATAAAAACATTTTCAGGCATGTCTAGCATATCAGTATGCTCTTTCATCACATTATCCTTAATGTTTTTCATGAGTGTAACACAATAGTTCTCAATCATTTTCATAGCATTACAACCATCATTATTATGGTGTCAAAGCATTTTCGTTCATCAATGTATTGGCTTCCTCATTCCATAGAAACGTAATGCACAACAAGGGAAGAATTGAGGGCTCTTCCCTTCTCCCAATTCTTTCTACATCGCCCGGGCTTTTCAGCCCAGTCAAGTTATTTCTAAGGTCTCACTGCCTTTCCTTAATCACAGCTTCAACCAAGATATATCAATTAAACGTACTCATTTATTCAGTTAATCATACTCAGGGGTTTACTGACCTTTTACCAACCAAACTGGTTTCCACAACTGCTCCTTTTCTGAGCAGCTCTGGTTTAGGTCCATCCTAACTCTTAGGATACTTCAACATGCTTTAGTAGAAACTCTATATTCATAATGAGTCAGGAACATGTGCATCCTACACACTTCAATTAGGTTATCAGAATGGTCAATATTCCATTATTAGTCTTCTATTACTTACATGATTTTTTTTTTCCAAAATGTAATCCAGGATTCTTATACATGGACAAGCCTTGCAGCTCCTTGTCCAACCTTCAACAATTATCAGGGTTGTGACTCTATTCTTCTGAGAGAGACCTTATACAGTTCCTTCACCAGGAACTCCTTTAGCATGCAACTTCCTTGTTGTAGATCCATCACCACCTGTGATGGCATCAACCTTGAGTTATCTTTTTAGTGGTCTACCAAATATTCCCTTAAGGCATATAACATGCATCTTTGTTAACTTACATCTACAATGTACTTAACCACTTTCATAATCCTAGGCCTTCATGTAGCTATCATAGTTATATTTTATAGCCTACATACATTTCCATTTTTTTAAAATTAGTCATCTCAGGATTGTTTACAGTCCTTCTCATTGTGATCTGCAAAGGCATAACCATTTTCCTCTTATCATGACAACAGAGCATCCTTGCTCGTTTACTCTTTCATTTAATTTTACTGGATCTTTCCCAGGGATATGGAGTACATTCCCTTTAAGCTATCCTTCAAGACAGATCCTTCATGACTCTTCAGAATGGATTCAACCATGCATCCATGGTATTCATTCGATTTTGGAAAGTGTAAGTCTTGCCTCATGTTTCACTCATCAAGGCCATCATGTTGGGCCTTTAGTATATTTATACTCTTACATCATACATGTGCATTACTTGCACGTTCAATATACCATTCATACCTTACTGGTATGATTATCAGGCTTCTTAATATGAAGTTCCTCAGTGCATTGACTCATGAACTATTCATCATATTATCTCACGCCTTCTCCTCACGCGACCACTGGCGGTGCCCGCGATCCGAACTAAAAGGCGCTTCTCATTTCGTGATTTTGGAATTTTCGTTGCAAGGAACTTTGTTTCCTGGATTCCTGAAATCTAAAAACCTGAAAGACCGAGGCTAGGGTTTTCCCGGCTCTTTCATCCACATGACCCTTCACTCAGAACCTAGGATCCATTCTCAGACATGCATCAGGATCCCGTATTTCAGCGAATCCGTAGTCAACTCTCTATCATTTCCCAACTTCTATTCTATGTGGACCCGACAATCTAGATCCCACGGTCCATATCTCCTCGGCAATCAACAGTCCTGATTAAATCAGTGATTTACCTGGCATGAATTTGGGAAGTCTACACTTCCATTTCCCATATAGATGAAACCTCGAAGCTCTAGATCAAAGGCTTTCATTGATTCCAATCTAACAGATAATATTCCTCCTGAGCTTATTAGGTTTCCTACCGGACTAGTCTCATAGTCCAACTCATACGGGTGTTACCCTCTCTTTATGAAAACTACCAACAAGGGTCACTCTTGGGAATTAACAATAGTCTCAAAGGACTCCTTAAACAGGTTATCCTCATGGTCGATTCTAACCATTATAGGTTAGGTAAATCTGACCCTACGTATTTTCACCAATCCTCTCAATCATGAGGAATTGTACGCTCAGGGTTTAGTCTCTTAATAATGCAGAAATCATAACTTTCTAAGGATCCTACCAGTCCTTACCAGATTTCCCAAATCATGAAGGGTTTCTTCATTTGGGTCTTAACCCTTATCTAACCAACCATCTTAATCACAAGAGACTCTACCTGTTTTAGTAGGCGGTCATCATTATATTAAAACAGAACAACTCAGTTCATGTCCCTTATCTGGCTCGTGTAGCTTCATAGCACAATTTATTCCACCTCCGTTATTTGCACTCAGATCTTATCAGTAATAATGATCAGTGCACCCCTACTCCTTTGAGAGTAGTTACCATTTTAACAGAGGGGTTAAAGAAATTTCCAAATTATAGTTTCATTCTGCAGTCCCTCTCCTTAAAGAGAAATGCAGATAACATGATCTCCTAGCACGACTCATGCCTGAGCCCAAGCAGGCCAAGTGTTGTAACCATGCTCTGATACCACTTTGTAACATACCCACTAAATAATTCAAATTTTTTCGGTCCTCTGTCGGACTCGAGCCCTTAAATGACCATGGAGACCCAACACAAACTGGCTCTTTCTTTCTTCCCCATTCTCATGCGATTGCGAGTCATGATCATGGTCCAATTTGAACGTAGTGCCCATTTGGATTTCGCACCTCAGCGCTACAGTAACATTCAAACATTAGATTTTGTAACCACCGAAGCATGACAGGGCTAACGTGCGTCCCATAGGGATGAATTCCCACGGGGTCAGCGAATGGCCAATAGGAATAAACCTCAACGGGGGTAGGGGACCGCCAATGGGAACGAGCCCTGTCGCGCGTTTAGGTGTAGTACAGATGGAGAGAGGGAAAACACGACACGGTGGACGTCATGACAGGGAGGGGCCCCACTTCACACGCCACACAATTTTGGACCCTCCCCCCCACTAAAGGTAGAATGGCAAGGGGGGTCCAGAATCCACCTGCGCGCCATTGATCATGATGATTTAATCTCAACCATTAGAGATTTGCGCATCCAATTCCGGACTCCCCCCCTACCGCTAAAGGTAGAATAGTAAGGGGGCTCCAGAATGGAACCTCAGTCGTAGATCTGGACGGGTGGACTCTAGCTGTCTAGATTTGCTTGCCTCTTATCCTAAAGCATATTCATGTCCTGGCTTAAGTTGATGTCTTGTTTCTAGGTCTAATAGTCAGGACCGACCCTGAGATCCTTCGACAGAATCTCTTCCATCCATCGGGGTTTACTGTCCCGATAATCTAGACTCTCGACCACAAAGCCGTCGAATCTTCGATAATCTCTCTTCCGGCCTTAGTCCCTCATGGCCACACCTTCTGGTCTATATGACTGCTCTCATAAGACCACTGCCTTGTCTCCCATCAGGGTTTCGAACATTCCAATCTCGAAATGCGAACATCCCCAGGACTCGCGATTCTCCGAATCTTGACGTGGCCTTTTTCACACTAGCCTTCCTAGCTAGGCTCCTAGCTCACATGACCATGATCCCCGTGACCGCAGTCTTATCCCCCATCGGGGCTACGGGGTGTTCAATGCCAAAAAGTATGGCTCACGGGATTCCCGACTCCTTGAATCCGGATTCTCCGCTGCACTGCCAGCTGGCCTCCACTGGGGTCCTTCCCTCAGCCCTAATATGCTGACAGTTGTCCCCCACTGATCGGGGTTTCATGTTTCGCGATTCCAAAGTCCACTGATAACTTGTCACCGGGATCTCTGATATCTCGATGAGCCAAACTCCGATGGATGGCCTCCTCGTTGGGACTTTTCCCGATGGCCAGGATCTCTGCCATGTGTCCCCACGAGTGAATGGTCCTGATCCAATCTCATGCTTTCGCGACTTCTATTGCACCGAAAGTCTTTCCTTCTAGAATTATGATATGCCGATGGGCTCTCGATTCTCGCCACGTGCCCTCACAAACAGACGGCTCTAATCTCGTCGAGATTTTGAGACTTGCAATGTACCAACTCCTTCGACCTCAGGAACTCTGATTTCCCGATGTCGAATATCCTGACTCTCTGCGGATGTCTAACACGCGTCCCAAACAGATGGATGGTCCAGATGAACTCTCGGGGTTCACGACTTCCGTTTTCCTGGATGCCTCATCCTCTGGACTTGTGAAACTCCGATCTTCGACTCTCATCAGATCTCTGCCACGTGCCCAACCTGATGAATGGTCTAGATCTGATCTCGCTGTTTCGAGACTTATAGTGTCCCGATTCCCTCAACCTCAGGATCTCCAATATCCTGATGCCGAATATCCCGACTCACTCTGGATCTCTGACATCTGTTCGATGCGACGACTGACAGGTAATCGGACCAATATCTAACGGTCTAGATCTGTCCCACCATGTGCACTCTTCCACTACTTCGTGGATGTGGAAAAATCAACGGTCCAAATGTTTTTATGGACCTTAGGGAACCTACGATCCTGATTTCCTCTTTATTCATGAAGATAAGTGGAAAGAAACAAGAGGTGTAACGTTCTTACTACTTCCGTCAATCTGATGGCCGTGAATGACCATGGTTCTTCCGACAGGATCTCATCCGTTGATTTGTTACTCATCCCTACGCTGCTACCTTGGAACCTTAAGAGGGTCATTCCTCCTCGTACAGGGTTAATAAAACTTGTGCGTTCAAGTCCTTTTTCTGGGTTCTTGGTGAACCTTTCTAAGGAGGAAATCTCTGTGAAGAGATCTATATCGGGGTATGTTCGGAGGCAGATACAGGTAAACATCTTCCCGAAATGGGATGGAAGCCTAACTTAGTTCGACCCATGCCAAACTAAATTCATGTATCAACAGAAGCCATGCGTGGTCTTTCTGTTATAAGCATATACCTAAAATTTCTTATCAAAACACTACACAAACATTCTTATACTATAATTGTTCATCATTTAACAGTTTATTAGCATATATGTCAACATATGAATTTCAAGATGCAATATGAACAAAACACTTATCAGAAATAACTTCAGAAGTGGGTGCAACTGCTGAGAGGGGTGCTCGTTTCCACCCAACCATAGGTGTAGCGACTCCCAATGGATTTACCACTAGCCACCCCCGAGATGAGACCACGATGCTCTGAGACTGCGTCTCTCTGTCTGCCAGTGACTAGGAGTGAAGGTTGCAATTCTTCCTCTCTGCTATCACTCACTCTATGTAATGCCAGAGTTCCCCTCGCGTCTGCCCTCCTAATCACTTCTGCCATATGCCTTATCCTCTCCTGAGGTTGTGTGTGGCACGATTACCCTCGCGCCGATCAGGCCTGACGGCTCTATGGATGGGCGGTTCACCATCCCATCCCTCATCAAGCCATCCGCCTACCAGCCTGCGAGGCATTGAATTTCAGGGCCAGCGAGCTACTTTTGGTTCTCCGGGCCAGTGGAGTCCAAATACGGTATTTAATTCTCGGTGGAAGTTAATGCCACCCTTTCAGGTGCCTTCCACCGCCATCATGGTCTCTTTTTCTTCACATCCCCTCTCAGCATTCCTGCAATATAAATTCATAATGTTATTTAAATTTATCGACCTTCTTCATAAGGTCCATTCACATCATACATTCACATTTTCATCATGCTTTAGCATGGTAATTCCTGTATTAGGATTAATTACAAATTTGGGGGAAACAGGGTGTTACAAATGTCTAGGTTTTTGGCATTCCTATTTATTGTAAAAATGCCTTCAGAGCCTCATTGTAATCATCTTCTTGCAAATGCGAGTAGCCCTCACATCTCTTCTCAGAGATACGCTACCACCATTCTAGCGAGTCTTTCACTCTGTATTTTTACAGTCTCTGTATATTTCTTTCATTAATAGAAATCATGTATTACTGTATCTCTGTGTTTATGGTTGCATCTCTGATACATTTATGTTATATTATTGAATATCTGTGATATCTTTGTGCATTTCTTTATTGTATCTCCTCTCTCATTTTGTGCTGAAAATAATACGGATTAGTGGTATCAGAGTAGGCTTCTCTTGATCATTTTTTTTTTAGTGCATGTCCCCAACGAGGTCCGAGTATAGAAAGTTGGGTCTCGAGCTTGTCTCTCTAGAATAAAATCTCTGTCACACGCCCAGGAAAACCTCAATGGAAGAAGAAAAGAAAAATGACGGAGCAGACGATCCTATCAGTATGTTGCCTGAGCAAGCTCTCATGCGACAGAGGGACGAAATGATGGAGAATTTTTCCCACATCGTTAAATGCCTGCCGATAAAAACATGCACATATTCATTAAGTGACCACTTTGGAAGCACCTTTCCTTTCAAGGTACAAGTTAATTTTGATATTCCTATATTTGAAGGAAAGATAAATGCAAAAGCCCTAGACAAATGGTTAAATCTGCTAGAATGTTATTTCTGTGTTCACAAATTTTTCGACAAAGAAAAGATCACCTTCGCACTCCTTAAATCTCTCCCTCATGTCAAACATTGGTGGGAAACTTACCGGGAGTAAAGTTCCATAGAGGATTCTGGAATATATGGGGCTGAGCCTGTTGAAGGAAAATCTCCTTGCGGATAGGTAGATCTCCTCTTGAGAGCTAGACTCTTAACTTTTAAGATAGAAGGTGATTAACATGGACACTGACTTCCTTTTAGATCTAGATAAACTAATGTGTGAGGAGGAAAGAGAAAAGAAGTACCTTTTACCGGTGTTTGTCCCTGCACAGTTCGAGTTGAGCTCCAATCTTAAATTCCTTGATAAGCCTTGTAGACAAACAAAGATACAACCAGCTTCCTACTCTAGTGAGATTAGCTCGAAATAGATCTATCTATTAAAGACAAATTCATGTGAGATCAAACATAGACTTGAAAGAAATAGTACAAGCATATTATATTAATGAGAACAACAATGAAGAAAGCTTACAACCATAGATGTGAGTGCAACAACTTCATCAAGTTCGCCTTGTTAAAACCCTTGCTTAAAAATTCCACACACAGAATGATGATGCTCCAAATGACATACCACTCATGAGATCATAAGTTTGGTATAATTCTCAATCTCCATTCCCTTTCCCTCCATGGAAATCCCTCATTATATAAGATTTGGAGACTTAACCACCATGGAGAGGATCTCTCATTAGATCCACTAAGAAAGGGATCTCTAAGATATTTAGGGAGAAAATATATCTTAAGGATTTTGGGGAGGAAATATCTCTCAAGGAATTTAAGGAGGAAATATTTCAACCATCCATGAGATCCTCCACCTTCCCTAAAAAATAGGAAACCAAATTTGAGGTGGATTCTCACACTTAATTATTTTCTTTTTCATGAATATGAATAATAATTCATGTGCACTTGATTCTCACACTTAATCCATTTCTTTTCCACGGATATTAATAATAATTCATGTGTACTTGGTATTTCTGCCTCCATGTAATATATATCCCTCCCCACATTGACTAGGGATTATGAAATAGGTTATTCCATGGTGTCAAGGTTTATGCGACACTTATACGACACTTTACGACACTTAGGGCGAGGTACCTAGGTGTGCAAATTTCATGTGTAACATTATGCCCCCCTAAAGTGTGAGGTCAGAAGAGAGAATGAGGGCTGAAACACTTTACAAATCTTTAAAGCAAGTTTGTGGACTCGAAGAACCTGGTAGAAGCTGCAAACAAACATCCAAAAAATATTATGACATGTTTCAAACCCAAGATAGACATACCTATGCTTGGGTGATAAAGACTTGCAAGATATGGCCGCCATAAAATACATTGCGGATCCATAATTATATTGATAAAAGGTATAGCCACAGAGGATACAGAGTGGATCTATACTCCTATGACCTGAATTGATTGTAGCCACGAATAATACATAGTGGATCTATGAGATGACAAGACATAGCCACAACCAATACAAAGTGGATCTATGTGACAGTATATGTGTCATTGTTCAAGAGAAATTTCGTCGTAACCTAGGAAAAGTACATATCAGAGTGACCACTCCACCTAGGTTTTTCTTACCAATCTTGATGTAGTACGAATCTAACCATGTGAATAGATGTCCTGATGTCGAACATGGCAGAAACCACTTGATTACCAGTCAATGATGTAAACCGTTAACAAGCGCGAGGGAGATCACCATTAATGTCAATGATTCCCAAGGTACTCTAGTACATTACAACGAATGTGAATGGATGAGTTGAAGTTAAACATCTGTGGAATCATCCGATCAGAGGTCAATGATGTAAACCCACTGTCAAATGTGAGAAGGCCTACCATTGAGGCATGCAGGTCCCAAAGTACTAACTGGTTTCTAAGTCGAGTTCCTCGATAATGTGTTGAAGTCAACAGGAATAGAATCATCAAAGGAGGGCCTTGATGTATCCCCCATCAAAGACACGAAACTGACATAGATATGTAATTGGTGGATCAAAAGAACATGGACTGACATGGGTATTGAGACAAGATATTTGTGATGGCAGACTCTCGAGGTGGATACTTCCCTTAAACACTAAGGCACAACATCAGAAACATGACATGGACTGAAACAAGATGATGCAATGGATACTATGACTTTCGTCAGGTGACCTAAAGGAATAAGAAAAAATCAGAGGATTGGTTCAGTGTAGAGGTTCAGCGAATTAATATGTGTGCAAAGACAAAGTGTCATGTTCAAGGGAGACTCTAAGAGTTGTTGGTAATGTTCTCAAAAACTGCTTGGCTTGCTTCTTTCAATTTTTCCCCCCATCTAGATAGACGAGTACCTCTTTTTAATTTAACGAGCTTGAGGAGGGTAACACATGCTCGATATAACTCACCTTCGGTAAGTTCCTCTTCCTTTATTTAATGAATTGGAAGAAGTAAGGGTTCGATCCCGTATGGGCCTATCGATGTTTGTTTAATGAGTCCAAAGATATAAAACTCGAAGGTTTTTCATGATTATAGAGTTTGAAAAAACACTTAAAAGAGAACTCTCTCAGTTCCTTTTTCGTAAAGTAGTCTGATGAGACCGACAAAGAGATAAACTATCATTCAACAAACGTTCTCTTCAAACACTTTAATGAGCGTGAAGAGAACAAGGTTGCTCAACAAGATTTTAATCTTTAGAGAGCCTGAAAAGAACTTAAAGATGACTCCAATGTTGTCCTTTTTTCGTAATGTTAGTCTCACGAGGCCGAAAAAGAGATAAATTATCACTCGAACGATGCCCTTTCAAACATTTTAATGAGTGGGAAAGGAATCAAGATCACTCAACAATATTTTCATTTTTAGAGAGTCTGAAAAGAGCTTAAAGACGACTCTAGGGGGTTCCTTTTTTGTGTATCCATACAGGTCGAGGAGGAGATAAAAGTTTACCCAGATGCATTCTCATGTATTTATGAGAGACATCCCCTCCAAGCTTCAATTCATTCACCGACTTTGAGTTTGTCACCAATTTCTCTACTAGATGAGAAAAAGGAGAAGGGTGGATGAAAAGAAGGTTCAAGAGAGGTGACCAGTTCATTTTTTAATGATATTGACATAGGAAAATAACTATGCTTAGGGTTCCAGGTTCGATCCCCAGATTGTTGTTTCATTTTTTAACGAGATTTCTACAGAGAGGAAAACTATGCTCAAAGCCTTTATTTCATTTTTTAACGAGCTTTCCACAGAGAAGAGAAACTATGTGCATGACCTCTGTTTCATTTTTTAACGACCTTGCTACAGAGAGGAAAAACTATGCTCATGGCTTCTTCTTGATCATGGCTTTTAGGCGGATAATTCTTTGGAAGGACAACATGCCAAGGGACAAAACTCGATCATGGCTTCCAAGAGATCTTCACTGGATGGAAGATAATCACTCTAGAAGGAACACATGTTGAGGGATGCGACAGTGGTAAGGAGATTAGGCTCCAATAACCCTATGGAAGAAATCACCATGTCAACTACCGGATCCAAATCATCAGAATTCGAAGGCATGGGAGATGATAGAAAATCGACCTCAGGAGGGTAGATAGACTGTATACTTGCCCGAATTTCTTCACGAGGGGGAAGAAAAAAGGATTGATGATGGTTATCACCCTGAGGTAGCTCATCAATGCACATTTCCATGATAGATTCATCCGAGGGAAAAATTGGGGAAATGTAACCGATCACAGACGACAAGGAACTCAACCCTGATTGCATCGATGAATTTTCATGTGCCAATAGATGTTGGTCATTCAATGAGGGAGAAGTGGATTGGATAGAAACATATGATGGTTTGGCTGGAATAAGTGGCATGGTGTCACCTAGTGCATCGAATTCCAATGGACTAGGTACAATCCAAGGGTTAGATGATTCCAAAGATTGATAAGCCACGGTCAAAATCATATCGACAATGGCAATATGATGTGTAGTCGGTGGAAGTGGTGTAGGGAAGGTACCCATGAGTCTAGAATCTTTCAGTAAACCAACACCAATGCTTTCATACGTGATCTTGTGGTCTCCCAAGAAAGGAATATTGTTGGTTGTGGGAGCGCAAGCATTAGTTGTGCAGAAATCCAACTGATCAACACTGACAATTTTGCCCTGATGAGGAAATTGAACACATTGAAAGACCGATGAGGCAACGACAGTCATAGCATAAAACCAATTTCTTCCAAGTAACAAGTTGTAATCAAGGGGAGAATCAACCACCTCGACATCGACAGTAACAGTTTTGCAACCCAATTGGATGGGCAAGGACTGTAAAAGCCCATGGGGATGAAAACTTTGCTCATCAAAGGTGTGTAACATTGTTGGGGATTTGTTGAGTGTGGGTGATTTTAAACCTTTCCAACATGCCAGAGACATGACACAAGTCGAGGCTCTCTCATCCAGAATAGTTCGATGTATTTGTTGATTGTGAACAACAACATCAACATGAAAAGAAAGTTGGTGGGGGAGTCAAGATGCATAATTGTCCAGGTTAAACATGATATGGTTGGACGACTCAATATCAACAACACCAATAGCGGCCAAGAGCGTTCTACATTGACTGGGGCAGTGCTGTAGAACTTCTAATGCAGACATAGAACATGGTGCTTGAGCCAAATCTTCAACAATGTTGTAGTTTTGGGTGACATGTGAACTAGGATTAAGGGTATCTTTGTGGATAGTGCTCTTAGGAGGGCGTAAGATAGAGTCAAACGCAGGTTTCACAATTTAAGGTGGTCCAGATGGAGGAGTAATTGATGGAAGACTAACGGAGGACGGTGATGGATCCAGTAAAGTACTGGTACCGTTAGTGGATTTTCCTTTGTTAGGGTTACCTGGTGTGTCATATGTCTTAGAGCGAGTGTTCAAACTAATCCCATTAAACATATAAATATGTGCACTCGATGAGGCCTCATCATTAGGATGGCTAGAACTGCTCCCAGGAGAGGGGGTTTGAGCAACCATGGATTGTTGCTATGGAAAAGGCTGAGTAAGCACAGTGGGTTGTGAATTTCCTTGGAAAAGTTTGGCCACTTCATTGAAAAGTGGACAGTCTTGAGTGTAGTGATCATCACCACAAATGATACATGGAAATTTCAGTTTCCATTGTGTTTTCTTTTTGGTAGCAGGTGTTTGAACTTGATTTTTTGGTTGTTCATTATTATTTTTTGATTTATTCTTTGTCTTCTTGTTACCTCCGGATTGTTGTGAAGGGGCATATTGAACTGTATTCACCTCAGAGATCTGAGTTTGGGGGGAGGAAGAGGAGAGTGTGAGGGACTGGGAAGTGGATTGAGTGTTGATGGAACCGATAATGCCATCCGCATGAGATGATGATGACGACTTAGATGGATCATTATTAGCTCAAGAAGCATTCAGAAGCAAATCATACAAAGTACTAGATTATGAATAAACCAAATCTAAGTACTGAGCCTAAGCAATGGCTTGTTCCTCTGTGACCGCACCACCCATAGCGACATCGTGAGCGATCGGAGGTAAAAGTGATTTAGTAAACCATTCCACCAATAATATGTCAGGAATGATTACCTTGATCATCCTTCGTCATCACCTCCACTCATGAATATGGTCAGAGATATGCATAGAGTTAGTTTGATGAAGGGAGGTCAAGAGTTCAGTACCCATCTCGTATCGAATAGGTAGTTGAAAGTCCGTGAGGAAAGACATGGCAAGGGAATTGAAATTATGAAAAGAAGCACGTGGTAGTTCAATATACCACTTTGTTGTCGAGCCTATAAGTGTTCGCTGGAAAAGACGTAAATGTGCAGAATCATCCATGAGAGAGTTTGATGAACACCACAAATGGAAAGTCATCACATGGTTGTTTGGATCTTTGCCAGATTTTTCGTCAAATTTTGGAATATCAGAAGGGAGTTTAGCTGGAATGACTGGCCAAACCGGTGAATGAAAAATAGGATCATTAGTTAACCGAGACAAGTCTGGGAGATCCAGAGTCGCAAGGAAAGGTAGCTATCGGTTAATTTGTGGATGATACTGGTGCGGCATAGGAACACCAATAGGACCATAAACTGGGTTAGGTGGATAGTTGTAACCAGTAGGTCCTCCTACATACGGTTGTTGTTGGCTAGGATAAGCAGGATTCGATGATGCATGAGAAACATTTTCATAACTTGGTGGGTTTTGAGCATTATAGGCTGGGTGATTTTCTTGCCCATGAGGAGGATAAACATTTTTCCCTTGAGGATGGTAAGGAGTATATCCCGAAGGTGGATACACATTAGTCCCATGAGGAGGATAAGACTGTGGTCCCGAAGAACTCCAGGTGGTATTTTGGATGCCACCCAGATAAGGTTGTCCGTAAGATGTTCCGGAAGGGACAAGATTTGATACTCCTCCTAGTGGATTATGAGATGAGTGCCCCCCAAAGTGGGGTTTAATAAAAGTGCCTCCTGAAGATACTCCCCAGGATTGTGAAGGGTTTCTAGCAAATGAAGGTTTCCCCCCTGCCAGGGGTGGATTTATGACTGGGGTATGACTGGAAAATGGAGGTTTCCCTCCAGGAGGAGCATGAAAAGGGGGCTATCCCCTGGGAGGGGTAGGCCTGCCATAGAATGGTAGTCCTCCAGGAGGGAAAGGCTCGTTAGATGGTGGTTTCCCTCCAGTTGATTGTGTTTGGCCAGTAGGGGTCTCCATTCTCAGGTGAAAAGATGTCCTATCAGGATCATGTGGAACATGTGGAACTATAGAGTAAAATCTTGTAGAAACTGGGGTAGGGATTGAAGTTCCTTGGAGATGAGTAGAGGTGATGATTCCAACATTAGGATGGACTTGTGTTGGTGTAATAGTAGGGTTAATAACCTGATCGACAGGGTGATCCATGGTTTGACCGGATGGTCCTGTTTTACTAGGAGGGTCATGAGGATGAAAGGGTTGTCGAAAGGATTTGAAATGTTCATAGAGATTGCATCTCGATGAATTCCTCCATACAGAACCAACAGGTGTGGGATTGGTATCCACTGCGGTGCTAGGATGAATAGGAGTCCTATACTCATCACCAAAGATTGGTTCTGTGGATCCGATATATGTTTCGATAAAATTTCTCTCTGGTAATAGTGGGACCTCTTCATTTATGATGTTCCCAAGGGAGTCTAAAAGAAGAAAAAGTGGTTCGAGAGGGGTTACTGACACAGATGTACTGTGAGGAATGGGATTTTCAACCATGAACAAAGCACCTTCTAAGTTATCTAACGGAGGTGCAATAACACTTCTAGTGTCAGATTGATTTTCTACCTCTCTACGGTAGTTGTCTTCTGGAGGGTTAGGAGGTAAGGGTTGATAGCCTTTTGGAGGAAGCCCTTGCATCCTACGTGATTGGTGAAGACCTTTATCGTCTACAGGCTCAATTTTGGAGAATAACAGAACACACTGAAAATCTAGGGCCAACTAACAAGAAGAAACAGCATACGCTAATAAAATCTAGGAATCAACCAAGCAAACAAAACTTCTCTCGATGATCATACTAGTTGGAGATGAAATCCAACTTTGCATGATCAATTTGAGAAGGGGCTAGGATATGATGGAATAGTTACAATGGTGACCTCCTTAACAAACTTTCACCTTGGTGCAGGATTCCACACAGTAATTGTGGATTTACCCTCCAAGGAGCCCGAGTGAGTTTGACCAATGTCTATTCCAGGTACAGTGAGACTTCCCTTCACCGTCACCTTGTGTAAGTACCTAAGGATTATGGCAACTAAATACACCAATTCACAGTGAGTCCCTGGATGGGTACAGTCAACAGTCCAATCCGAAACGTATGGGTAGGATAACAAGTCTGAAATCAACCCAAGAGGCTCCCACACATAATCGTGGGTATACCTCCAAGTGACCCCCAATATATGATCCGACCACTACAAACAGTTGAACCACAGAGGGATAATCTCCATAATTCGCCCGAATGCGACCTTGTGCATAACCCCTGTGTGAGAGGGGGATCCCAGAAAATGGATACGACAATTGGATTTGACTCTCCCTAGCTCAGGATGCTAATGTTTGTTTTGAAAACTTTGGAGAGTTGTACTCACAGCCTAATCCAAAGTGCTAACCCTAGTCTACTATTGGTGGAAGATCCTAAAAACAAAAAAAAAAAAAGATAATTTTTAATTAGCGTTCGTTTTACAGTTGTTCTTTACTCAAAGGGTGTATGAAAGTGAAACTGATGGAATGATGACTCAATTCCCAAATCATGCATAAAATATGATAAACAATCGTTTCTTTTCAATGAACGCCTATTTAAGGGAAAAATAAAGAGTCATTTTCACTATCAAATACTAATATGGAATGTCCTCAATCAATTTGTTCTTAATCGAATCCAATGTAATGCTGAAACATTTTAGAAATGCCTTCTAATATGCAAACCAATCACTAAGATGTATCTTTGTTGTTTGTATGTGAATGATGATTAATTCAATGAAAAACTTCTCCTGCCAACTACCCTTTCAAATCAAGGAGATTCAGACAAGCATAAGTAGATTTCTCACAAACAACACACCCTCTTGCTATTATTGAAACAAGAAGCAAAATGAAAACAAAGAAAATCAAAAAAATCTCAAACAAAAGAAATATGCTAAGAAAAAATGACCTCAAAGAACCAAATGAGATGATTCAAAGATTTATGATGCCCTTCACCAGAGTTCCCGCTCAGTCAGATAAGAGAGAAGAAAGAAGTGGATTGATTCCAAGTTCTCAAAAACAAAAAAACTCAAAATAGGGAAGAAGGTCACAAAATTTGAACAACAATGTGCTTATTTCTCAGAAAGAAGAATTTCAAAGGTCAATAGGAAGAAGAATTGAAACACAAAAAAGTTGAGCAAGGGAAAAAACAAAGACTGGGCTTCAGAAAAAACAAATCTAGAAGTTTTTTTTGCAGAGGAAAGGCTGATGCTCTGGTGTAAGGGGAACCAGAGAATTATAACGCTCTGTCTAAGACCTTCAGGGAGCGTTGGTGCCCTGCTAACATAGGCAAGGGAGCGCCAGTGTCCTAAGACCCAAAAAATTGTCCAAAAAACCCAAAAACTAAGTTGAACTTTTGCATTCAGAGTGTATGTGATGGAATAAGGATTCAATCAACATATGAAATGAAACATATGGGGTGAACAAGGTCTAAAAAGAACAAAGGGTAAGACAATTTCTATGAGGAAAACCAAAATTGAAAGTTTCGATTCATTCCCCAGTGGAGTCGCCAATTTCTGTTGAAGGAAAATCTCCCTGCTGATAGGTAGATGTCCTCTTGAGAGCTAGACTCTTAACCCTTAAGACATAAGGTGCTTAACATGGACACTGACTTCCTTTTAGATCTAGATAAACTAATGTGTGAGGAGGAAAGAGAAAAGAAGTACCTTTTACCAGTGTTTGTCCCTACACAGTCCGAGTTGAGCTCCAATCTTAAACTCCTCGATAAGCCTCGTAGACAAACAAAGATACAACTATCTTCCTACTCTACTGAGATTAGATCGAAATAGATCTATCTATTAGAGACAAATTCATGTGAGATCAAACACAAACTTGAAAGAAAAAGGCCAAGCATATTATATTAATGAGAACAACAATGAAGAAAACTTACAACCATAGATGTGAGTGCAGTCCCTTCATCAAGTTCCCCTTGTCCAAACCCTTGATTAAGAAGTACGCATAAAGAATTTCGATGCTCCAAATGACATACCACTCATGAGATCATAAGTTTGGTATAATTATCAATCTCCATTCCCTTTCCCTCCATGGAAATCACTCATTTTATAAGATTTGGAGACTTAACCACCATGGAGAGGATCACTCATCAGATCCACTAAGAAAGGGATCTCTAAGATATTTAGGGAGAAAATATCTCTTAAGTATTTTGGGGAGGAAATATCTCTCAAGGATTTTAAGCAGGAAATATTTCAACCATCGATGAGATCCTCCACCTTCCCTAAAAAATAGGAAACCAAATGTGAGGTAGATTCTCACACTTAATTATTTTATTTTTCATGAATATTAATAATAATTCATGTGCACTTGATTCTCACACTTAATCCATTTCTTTTCCATGGATATTGATAATAATTCATGTGTACTTGGTATTTTTTCCTTCATGTAATGTATATCCCTCCTCCACATTGAATAAGGATTGTGACATAGGTTATTCCATGGTGTCAAGGTGTATGCAACACTTATACGACACTTTACGACACTTAGGGTGAGGTACCTAGGTGTGCAAATTTCATGTGTAATAGAGCCCACTTGGGATTTTTTTGTGGATGTGGTAAAGCAAAAGTATTTCCCTGTTGGCAACTATGAGGACCATTACATGAATGGAATACACTGCAATAAGAGAGGAGCCAAGCAGTTCCATAGTTCACCAATACCTTCCATACCTTTTGCACCAAGATGGGTATCAAAGACTCTGAACGACATTTGGTTATGAAATACCATGGGGCTCTACACAGATACATCCAAACTAAAATGGATTTTCTGGACATCTCATCACCCGGTGTTTCTTATTGATATGTTGTTAAAATCGAGCAGAAATTTAAGCACCAGAACAAACGGGAGTTTGGGTCTACAAATCCACAACAACCAAAGTATGGAAAAGATGGCCCTAACAAACAGTCTCTCGAAAACCATTCCAATCCATAGGAAAACAAGGGTCACGAGAAGACAAAGAACGACATCGAAAAATGGTGTGATTTCCACAAAAACCCCTAGCACAACACTGATGAATGTCGCTCAAAATAGTCATTGGTGGCTGATATCAAAGACAAGAAGCCAAACCCTGATTCAGAATCTGATTCTAAAATATTAGTAAAAGAAAGATCATCGACACATACCCCACTACTATTCTTGAGACAATAGGAATTCAACCAGAAGAACCAATAGATCATGAAGAGGGGGAGCACCTTTTTCATTCACAGATGTGGGTGAAGGGGAACCTGCTGCATTTTATTGTTGATAGTGGAAGCCAGAAGAACCTCATCTCATCAGAGGTCATCAAACAGTTGGGATTGTTGACATCACCACACCCACAACCATACAACATCAGGTGGCTTCGCCAAGGATGAGATCTTTGTGCCAATAAACAATGTTTATTGTCATACGACATCCAACCCTTCAAGGATGAGGTATTATGCGATGTTTCCCCATTGGATGTTTGTGATGTTCTCTTGGGCCAACCATATATGTGGAAGCGCCATGTTATTTATGAGTCTTGATATCATAGTGTCATTGTTACTTTGGGGGGTCATCTCTATAGAATACCAGAAGTAGTTCTGGCTATTGTTCCACCTAAATAATGCCGCAAGGTAGTATCTCACTCTGAAAAAATCATCTTCTTCACACTTTTTTCAAAAGGGGAACAAAAGGACACTACAACCACTACAACCTCACCCCAAGCACCTTCTATCCAATAGAAGCAGGTCCACAAGGTTGTAGCAAAGCACAAGTATTCCTTCTGCACACCTTCCTCTCATGTAGCTCAACTTGTTGAACAACCTCAGCCTCAACAGTTTTGTGACATACTTCCACAAACTGAGCAATGCGACATCTCCAACAAGGCAAGAAGCTCACCAAGATGCAGATTCAACAAATGCTTTTCCCTCTCCCCTGGGAAATCAAAGAAATGGAGACCATTGCTTCCTAAGGAGGGAGTATTGATCCAGGTGGATATCGGTGGCCACCCACCTTTTCCAACTGGCTCAAAACAGTTTTCTGGCAATTTTGGCAATTTACTATTTTTAGTAGTTTTAACTTCTGGGGCTATTTTGAGGGCCTAAATGAAGGTTTTTCAATTTAGAGATTCTCAATGATATATTAAGGCATAATTGAGCCCCCAAAATTAATCTCCTCAACGCTACCTTTCCAACGGGCTATCATATGCCTAAAACAGAGATCGCATACAAAAGTTACGAGCCTGAGAAGTTGTTGTACTAACTTACCCAAATGGGGCCAACATGAATTTTGATGCTTCATCTCCTAGGGTTAGGTTTTTGGATGTATATGGTTTTTGGAATTCTTGTTTATTGTAAAAATGCCTTCAAAGCCTCATTTTAATCATCTTCTTGTGAATGCGAGTAGCCGCCACATCTCTTCTCAGAGATAAGCTGCCACCATTCTAGTGAGTCTTTCACTCTGTATTTTTACAGTCTCTATACATTTATTTCATTAATAGAAATCGTGTATTATTGTATCTTTGTGTTTATTGTTGCATCTCTGATACATTTATGTTCTATTATTGGATATCTGCGATATCTCTGTGCATTTCTTTATTGTATCTCCGCTCTCATTCCGTGCCGAAAATAATACGATCATTATTGTTCACTAAATATCTGTTGTTGTTCTCCATATCTCTATGTAATTGTATTCAGTCTATTATTCCTTTCATTCCACTCATAAATCCGGATCAATATGCAGGAAGCAATGTAGAGTGTTTGGACTTAAAAGATTTGGGATAAAAGTTTGTAAAAGTGAAAGATGGTAATGTCGAGTAAAACTTAGTAATTAAATAGTAAATGTTCAACGTGGATAAAAAATTATCATATATGAGAAGCAATGTAAATTATTTGGAAGTTAGGATAGGGAATGACAATTACAAAAGTTGAAACAAGTCGAATTTAATCTGGGAAATAGTTAATGACTTGATCCTTGGTATTTGAAATTGATTTATACTTTATTTGTTGAGTATGGATTTGAAGAATAATATTAAGATTATGACAAATTTATTTCAAGATTCCATAGTAGTACTCGAGGAACAAGAGCTTCAGAAAGAAATCATAGAACAACTAAATGTTGGGTTTGACTCTTTCTATCGTGCATAAGTAAATGTGTGCATACATAAAGGAGAGCGGTGAAAATTTGTAGAGGCTATCATGTGCGAGAAACAAAGGATGCAAAGTTCTTCGCACAAAATATCATATTTATCATTGGACTATGTAAAAAAAAAATAGAAACATGTAGCATAGAAATTAGTAAAAAGTAGTATGCGGAGGTGAGGATGCACCAGAAGCAATGAAAAGTGTGTCGATACTAGGATTCATGGGAAGCAATGTAAGGTGTGCAGAGGATAGGATGTGCGAGAAACAATCTAAAGTGTGCCTTATTACATAGGAAAAATGTTTTTTTAAATGGGAAGAATGGATAGTTAAATAGAAGACTTGTAAAAAAGAAATGAAGATATCTAGAAATGAGTATTAGCTTTTCATAGATTAGAAAAAAAAAAAGATGGAGGAATTACGAAGTGAACAAATGTGTGAGAAGAAAAGGGCCTACAGTTGTTCACACAAAGCATGGAAGTTAGCATATAACTATGTAAAAACAAGTAAAAACATCTACCATAAAACTTTGTGAAAATATCATGGAGATGAATATGTAGAGAGGAAATGCACAGTGCATCAAGACCAAGATCTACCACATGTTGGTTGTGGAGCCTGATTATCTTCCTGATTTAGAGAAATTTTACTTTCAATCATGTTTATACCCCATGAAGTATTTACACCCCAGAAGTATGTACACCTCTTCCACACGAGGGAGTGCAGAGGGGAGGTACCCCCTCTGCGCTGTCCGAGGGGGCTATCCCCTCGGCTGGGAGGTCTGAGGGCAAGCAGAGGTTTGGGGGCGAAGCCCCCAAAGGAAAAATTGCCTTGTAAATGTATATTGTAATTTCATTGTAAATATGGACCATTCATTATAAGGTCACAGATCTAACGATAAGGATTATGTTAGGGTTTTTTTCCCTAGAAGGAAACTCTCTTTTATGAGGGAAATGTATTGCGGCTATGGTGGATGGCGAATATTGTATTATGAGATAGCATACTGTGAGATAAATAAGAGGAAGTTACAGCGGGTTTGTTGTAGGTTGTATCCCTTCATATGTTGGATAATAATAAAGGAAGGACTTGGAAATTTCTCTTAGTGGACGTAGCCCACACTGGGTGAACCACGTAAATCTGTGTCTCTATTGCATTGCGTATATTCTTTGTTTTTTTTTCGCATTTGTTTATTTTATTTCTCCACGGTCGTGTTTTTCTAACAACTGGTATCAGAGCGAAAGGTAACTCGCAGGAAAAGAGGATTCCCAGTTCGAGTGGGAGCAATGTCGAAAGATGGAAAGTTTAGGGTCGAGAAATTTAATGGCCAAAACTACCAGTTATGGAAGATGCAGATGGAAGACTATTTATATCAAAAGGATCTATTCCTACCATTGGGTGGAATAACAAAGAAGCCTGTGGCTACGAAGGATGAAGAATGGGAGATTATTGATAGAAAGGCTCTAGGAACGATACGGTTGAGCCTGGCAGCATTGGTGGCTTTCAATATTTCGAAAGAAAAGACAATGAAGGGTTTGATGGACGCATTGGCCAAATTGTATGAAAAACCCTCGGCATCCAATAATGTATTTCTAATGAAGAGATTATTTAATATGAATATGTCGGAAGGTGGGTCTACTGCAGATCATTTAAATGATTTTAATACGATTACTAATCAACTAAGTTCTGTAAAAGTGGACTTTGATGACGAGGTCAGGGCTCTTCTAATCTTGTGCTCATTGCCAGAAAGTTGGAATGGCTTGGTCATGGCTGTAAGTAACTCTGTCTCTGGTTCAAATATTTTAAAATTTGATGATGTTGTTGGTGTTA
>JZKD02S2285642.1:259335-297650 GCA_000966675.3 Picea glauca | reverse complement strand
AGTAATCCAACAAGGTTTTTATATAGGATTTTATCTTTTTATCCAAAAACAATCCATCTGGGCCTTTATCCCCTTCTTCCCATGAAATGAGGTAC
Source organism: Picea glauca (assembly GCA_000966675.3). Classification (NCBI taxonomy): domain Eukaryota; kingdom Viridiplantae; phylum Streptophyta; class Pinopsida; order Pinales; family Pinaceae; genus Picea; species Picea glauca. Next base: position 297,555 of record JZKD02S2285642.1, on the reverse strand, counting down.
ATGCCCTTCTTGGGTCATTAAAGTCAAAGGACCTAGAAGAGGAAAATATGATGGGAGTATAATGAGAAGAAAGTGGTAAGTATGGTCGGGAATGGTACGATAAACCCTTAAGGGACCCCTAGTCACAAACCTTCCCCAAAGGTTGGCCACTTACTAGGAAATATATGACACTCTCCAAGGTGAAACAAGGTCAAAGGCATAATGTCCAAGCAGGCGCTCTATAATCAAAAGTATCTCAAATAAAACATGCTTAAATTCCTTAAATATTAGGGTGATTACTTGCCACAATACCTGACTTATATCGCATGGAGAAAGACCCATCTTGATTCTAGAAGCTAGTTGGTGTGGTGGATGCGCTGATAATGGATCAAATGTGGTGATAGAGTGGACTTCCGTATGTTCAAGTGGGCACTACTATCCATGTGATATCTTGACACTCTATATCTAAAAATTGAGGGCCTCGAGACATGATATCCTTAGTTATCCCACAAAATGGGGATAACAAGTTGTATTCTATTTAGTATTCAAAATACACTATAATATTTACAAATGATAGCATAAAGGTCAAAATAGCATTTTACAAAATGAAATCAAATATCGACACATACAAATAACTTAACATGATTTTTCATGATATTTCATTGAAATATCATAAACAATGAATAAAAAATTGACTATTCATTTTAAAACTAAAAGGGTTAAAAATCGGTGGCCATCTATGCCAAAAATATTCTTTGGAAAGAACAAAAAAATGTGCAATTGTCTTTTACATAATGCTTGTGAAAAGGTATAAAAGTCAAAATAAGATTTCACAAAATGGAAGTAAAGAATAACATATGCACATAACGTAACATGATGTTCCATTGAAAAGTCATAAAGAGTGAAAACAAACTTGAAAATTCAGTTTTAAACTCAAATCCTGGAAAATCACTAGCCATCTATGCCATATAGTTCTTCAAAAAACTCAAAAAATATACAATTGTCTTTTAAATAATGTTTGTAAAAGTTAAATGCATTTGTCCAAATGGACTAGGATTGGGGCTCCCATGGACCACTAAATAGAAGAAAGACCTGGAAGAAAGAAAGAAAGATAGTTCGAAACCAATGTTAAGTTTGTAGAGGACATACAACAAATACTTTTGAGCAATTACCAAGTCAATAAAAGAAAAGGATAGTAGAAGACGATGAAATGGATCCTTGACTACTTACCAAGAAGAAAGTATTATGTTACTTTGGTGGCTATTTTGGGTTAACAATCTGTTGCAAGGAGTTCTTGACCCATTTATCAATAAATTTCTTGATTGGTGGGATGGTGATTTCTTGCATAACTTGAAGTGTGAAAATCTAGTTCTCTACTTCTTTGAATTCCACTTGAAGTTGTTTGATGGATGACAAGTGTTCTTCATTGTAATTGAAAAATGTAACAAGCCACTATTTTAGTTCTTCTTTGGGAAACTCCATGAGGTTGTCGTAATCATTATCTAATGAATTCTTCATTGCTTCCAAGTGACTATCAATATCCTCTTTAGTGATCATCATTGAATTTATGAAAAGTTGTGGACCCTACATTTCTTTAACGACATCAAACGCTTTTAAAATAACATCACCTCTCCTTTCATTGATTCGTTCACAAGCAACAATTGCATCTTGCATGATTTTTACTTGTTTTTCCCAACCTGCCTTTATTTTCTTCATTCTACTACTTGAGGGTAGTCCCTGTTGATTTCTTCAATGGTCAATAATACTAGCGACCCATCCAATAAAAGTGTTTAGCTTTTTTTCTAGTAGGATTCAACATGTTACAAGCCTCTTTGCAAATCTCCAGTAAAACTTGAAATCCTTTGTGATATATCATGTAGACTGGTATTGAACTCCCATGCATGTTTGATTATATCGATTCTTTTATTAATGTTATCAACAACATAGCATCTAACTCCATTTAAAAATTGAATGTCTTTTTGGATTGGATTTGAGGTTCTTGGAGTACTTGGAGGAGTTTGTTCTGCTGTAAGTATGGCCAGTGGATGTGCAAATAGTGGCCTGGGACTGAGTGCCTCCTCAGGTTCACTTATTATTTTATTCAATTTAATAGTTTACAACTCTTGTTCCAAAATTGAATCTGCAAGATCATCTCCTATAGAATGATGTAGTTGCATGAGTTCAAATGGTGCAACTCTTGATACATTGACTACTAACCTTAATTTATAAACAACCTTTTTGTGTTTTACATTGACCCTCTCTATCTGTAGCTTATTTTCGTGCCCCTTGTATTGATTATTGTGCAATGTCAAGGACTAGTTGTCAAATAACACAGGTTCCTTTGTTGTGAGGTACTGTGTAATCTATTGACTTTCAAAAATTCTCCGGGCTACCCATTCCGATAGCTTTGTATAGTTGATTTACATGTCTTCAAGATTTAATGGACTTTGTGTATCTTGTGAGTTGTCTCTATTTTGTTTTCATTTCCTTTTTTTGCTAGGAGATTGTATGTGCAAGTTCAAGATTCACATGAGGTGGTTTCTCTCCACTGTCATCCTCAATAGGCCTGCCATTACTCTCTTCCCCATTTACCTTGTGTTGTTCAGCTCTTTGATCATAGGAGGAGCTCTTAGGTGGATAGAAATTGGAAGAAGACTACACATTAGCACTGCTTTCCCCCCTTTATCTTGCATTGCCTTGGAATATGGTATTTGAACTTATTTCTGTCAACACGCCATTGTTACATGCATGCTTGTCATTTTTTGACAAATTCTCATTGATTTATTTATCAAATATTGTAAAAATGTTGTTGTACCTTATCAATTCTAAATTTCATGAGAACAAGACCCGGGTATAGAAACCCCTTAGGGGTTATGATTCTTTTAGATTAAAAAGATTAAGTGTCTCTGAGACTTCTTTTAGATACGCTAGATTCCTAATGATTGTGCCCCCAACTCAAAAAGGAAATGTAATGAATTTATTTTTCTCTTTGTGTCAAATATAATACACCGGGCTTTATATTGGCAACAAACCTTTGCGACAAAATATCTATCGCAGAAAAAAATAGGGAGTAGAAGCAGTTTTTCTTAACAACCTACAAGCAGATGTAAGTATGGTTTTTCTCTTGAATAAAAAATTCCTTTCCCTTAAGAAAATCCTCAACTTCCTGGGTTATTCTCTTGGGCTCTACCCCAAACAAGATGTGTCTGAAATCTCTAACAAAATTATCTTGAACAATGTAAAAAATGAATGGTTCTTTATGTCTGCATACCATTAGGTTCCATGAATGAATTGGTTCTTTGTGTGTATTAATAGTTGCCTTGACAAGGAGACCGTCAAAGAAATTGAAAAAGACAATTGTGAATACCAAATGTACGACCATGAAAAATATTTGAATGCTAAAGTAGTTACTTAATTAAAATCAAAGTTCATTTTATATGACCTCTGCCCAATAAAACATGGAATCCTTTCGAAAGGAAAAGAACAATGCATATAGAGCTTACCCCGATATGTGTGAAGTCAACTTGCGCCCAACCACACGCCTAAAGATCCATGAAAAGTCCCAGTATGGTTCTTGTAGCAAGGTTATATTGATTGTTGAAAGGTTGGTCAACATGTTTGCAAAAGGTAGCATAAAGTCTCTGAATACATTGGAGCTGCTTTTTCGACAAGTCAAGAAGGAATTTGCATCGACAAACTGAATATTTTTATTGTTATATGGAAGACAGATCAATTTATTGAACATATTCAAATTAAGGACCACTAGATTATTTTTTTCGTTGCTACTTTAATTATTCTTGTCCTTGAGTGAAACATTCAAGTACACCAAGTTACAAGTTCTTTGAATTCAAAGACTTCCTGAACACAACTAGCGTTGACTAGGTCTATGGTCTAGAGTCTATTGTTTTTCTTTTCTTCTGGTGAATTGTTCAAGAACAACTGGTACGAGGCAGACCAGTGGAAATTCTTATCTTCCCTAGCTAGTGAATTGACAATATCACCATAAAAGGGCTCTTTCCTTCCTCTATTTTCCATAATCCTTCTTTTTTTATGAACTTTGGTATAAGTGAACCTTGTGCATAGTATATTAGCCAGGTGTTGAGTAAAATAATTGACATCTCTCCTGACAACATTTTTTCTAATCTTGTTTTTCTAAGACAAGATAGGGGGGATTATTACCCTAATTTATAGCCTTATTACAAGTTCAATTAACCTTCAATTTATTTGACTTAAAGACCAATTGCCATTTTAAAATTATTTATCAAATGCAACTAAAATAAAGAAGTTTGATTTTTTTATACAAAAATATAAAAAGGAAGAAAAATCACATAATTTGATAGAAACAAAAGATACCAAGAGAGTCACAAAACCATTAAATATTTTATTCATTCATTCTGTAACAACTAATACACTTCTCATACTTTCAAAGCATGGAGCAGATGAGAGTTTAGAAACCTAAGGTAACACACACATAGGCCATTGTTGCCTTCAAATTAGACCAAGAATGATAAGCCAACAACCACAACTTGCACTCCATTATGACTCTGCACAAGAATCCTATTTAGTACTGAAAATTAATCCATAAACCAAAAGAATTCTACAGACTATCAAACAGACAATCAACCTAGAAACATATCAAAATTCAATGCCTCCCAGTCCCAACTTTCATCACCTTCAACATACCCTTCTATCACAAGAGGTATCTTATCCTAGAAATCGGAGATGAATGAAGTAGTAATGAAATCTAACTTGGGAATAAGAGTGGACCTTATTATAACAATGTGTTCTCCCCCTTTACTTTGTCTAGCTTGCTCCTTTAAATATCTCCAAGGTAGTTGAATCATTCAACCACATCTATTTAATCTATTAACTAACAGATAGTTAGTTAATAGGAGTGTTGTTAAGTAAATTAATAATAAATAATAATAGTGATATGATAAGGGTAATAAATAAAGCTAATAAGTGGGGACCCCCCATTTCATTTAAACCAATTAATGAACCATTTCATCCTTGTAACTTCCACCTCACATGTAAGACATATCAGTCTGCCACATCATTCACTCTATGTCATAACAAAAACATAATATAGAAAGTTCATAAGAATCTCCTTGTCATTCCATGTAACAATCATTTAAATTCATCCAAATTTAATCATCATGTGGATCTATGCAAAAAATATAGCATAAAAATATATGGTTGTCCAAATAAAAAACTGTCAAAGTATGAACTATCAAAAATATAATGTTGTCCAAATCATAAGCTATTAAAATAACCTACTGTCCAAAATGAAGTGCAAACAATTTCACATATATATGTCAACAAAATTATGAAAAACCATATTTTTTGTAAGAGGTTTCTCCTCTCTTTCCATGACTACTTTCAACGCTTTCATTTTTATCAATTTATGAACCTACCTTAGCAAATTTTTGATCATTTCCTTGCACATGTGAATTGACTGAATGTGATGATTTGTGTGACGAATTTGACTCAACTACTACTACTTTTTATTTATCTGGACTACTTCAAGTTCAGGGATCTTGGCCTTGGCATGATGGGAATGTGAGGCTTGGGATATGGGTTGTTGATGCAAGGGAGAAGTGATATTATAGGCGTGAAAAGGAGGTTGTTGAGGGTGATCAATACTTTTCCAACCATGTGACTATCCGGAAGGAGGATGTACACAATTTTTCCATCCATCATGTTATGGTCTAACCATAGGAGCAAAAAATGGTTTGGAATGGAAACATCGATGCTAGGGCGAGGGTTCTCAAGCATAAGTGGAGGTCTATAGGCTTGTCGGCCAACCAAATTTAGGAAACATGTTTGTAGCAGCTGATTAAATTCTTCCGAAACTGCATCAAAATGTATGGAAAATTGGAGCCTCTTATTACCCCTTTTCCAAGGACCTAGTCCTCTACCTCTATTATTTCCTCTTTTTCCATGACTTCCTCTTGTGAAAAATATCATTCTAATACACATTCACAACATTAGAACCAAAGCATCATTTATCCATTGTCTAAACATTTGAAAAACAACAATTTAGGCTTGTCTTTATATACCACAATACGTATGCAAGTAATCGTTATTCATTTAATTTCCTAGAGCTAATAATCACTTAGAACAAGGAATTATAAGGGTTCTTGGGATTCCACGATTTGGTTTATAATGAGCGGAAAATGGCAAGTATGATAAGGGAAATGTAATATGGACTATTCATTTACCATAATTACCTCTATCCAATCATTGCACTCATATGAACATCCTTGGATATAGAACAGTGCAGACATCAAACCAGTCGAACGCTTATTCAAACTCAAAACATTATTCTATGAGACACTTTATACAATAACAATCAATCATGGGAATGAAACGAGTATTTGAGATAATGAAAATGGATTCTAATGGACGAAAAATGGTAAGTATGACATGAATAAAATGGAAATACTTTCATCAGAATTGGCTTCAATCATTATCTACCTTTATGACCCCAACAAGCCAAATTATAATAAGCATACAAACATAGTGTTTGATCCTAAAGGTCGATCTCATTTTATTACCCTTTTATCAAAATTATTACAATAATTCTATTATTGCTCAAATTCATTCAAATAATACTGTCATCTATTATTTATAAAAAATCCATGTATCATTTATTTCATTTTTATTAAATCATTGTGTATCACTTCCATCGTTGAATGTAAAATTCCATGTAACAATGCCTAGGTTATCAACCAGACATCGAAACATCGACCAAACAAGCTCCCGTGTATTGAAATCATCAAATCCCAATCAAATGTATGTAGGTTAAACTATATACATGCAATTTCCAGTACTAATATTCAACTAATAATTTTTATTGCAAGAGGTGGAAGACATGCACAGAAAAAACAATAATATACAACATCATTTGTTGATACTGTAATCGAATCTAGGGAAGGTGAACCACTTTCTCTTCCACCAAATATCATTGCAACGAAAGGGTAATTCGATTTGAAATCATATAAGAAAAACCCATTTAAAAATTTTGGTTATGGAAAGGGTATCAATAATGACTAGGTTCAAACCCTTTAAAACAAGATATCTATCATGGATCCCTTCAAATTGTTTAAATTCTGGTGCGACCCTTTTCAAAATATGCAACAAAAAGCTATCATCTTTTAAATTCTTTTATATATCATGTACAACCAACAAGTGATAACTAGGTCGACAAGGGTTATGACTGTAAACATATCCAACCAACAACAAACCCCAAGTATGATGAGGGTTTTAACCCAATAGGTTCATGACTTAAACTTAGACTTGGTTAGGTTCGAAAATAAAAACCAATGAAATGCATTCCTCAAAACACAAATAAGGGTTTGCATAAGTTCGTATGGCGTCGTCATCAGGGAAAACTAATATGCAAGGTGTGCACATGCTACCAAAATGAGATACAAAATACCCTAATACAATAAACAGTAGACCTTGTCTTCGAATAAAGAATTGACAACCACAAACCAACAAATCGACATAGTAAATGTGCAATCAACTACTCAAAATCAAAACTAACAACCAACTCATTCAAGCTTCCATGCAAATGAATCATTAAATCTAAGAGCAGAACACTTCTTTTCTTTTCTAGAAATCATAACAAGAAAGCATCAAATGTAATGACATCAAGTAGTCAAAGAGCCAAACATAAATTGTTTAGAAAAAACAAAAAAATGATGACAGGGAAACAAAAACTTGGTACATGTTGTTGGGTGGGTTAAATGGTGCCTCTGAGTGGTTGCAGCAGTTACCAATACTTGAACTTTCTCCAAACTAAATGATATGAATGCAAAAACCCAGGGTGGTATACCAATGGTAGTGTGCATTAACTTAACTATTCATGTCATGTTGGGGTGAGGACCAACATTAAACATCCACTAAACCCAAGACAATCCAAGTCAAAAACGTATGCAATCGTTGAATGCCAAGTAGTTTCCAACTCTTCAAAATCATGTTCCACCAACACAACCATATATAACATATGACTGTTGACCATATATGATATGCATCATGTATCTAATATGCATTTCCCACATGCGTTCGAAAGTCTTATCACAAGAAATATCAATAAATTGAAACCATGGACGATGGATGTAATAGTATGGAATGAACATCGGGTTGGGCATATTATATGTGCTATAAATTATATCCCATGTGCATTAGGAATTGCAAGTTCTACCATATGTAAACTTTTGAACCACCACTTTTTATCAACAACCGAGGTCATTATCACATGGAACATATTCTTGCATCTTGTATAATGTGCATGGATCATATACATAACTAATGAAATATGTAAGTGATGCACTAAGAATATATGTATATAACACTTTTTTATATAACAAGCTAAACAAATTCATCAAGTGTATTAAGTAGTAAACCAGTGAATCATGCCAACATTTTCCAACATTGAACCCTTTTTACCACTTGAAACCCTGAATTATCAACAAAAACCATAACTTAAATATTTTGATGATGATTTTATCCGATATTGATGCTTTAAAGTTTTGGAAATTTATTCCCCACAAGGAATTTTCCTTTAATCGTCATTTGAAACCACCACTGTCACCATTAATTTGCTGAGAAAAAAAACCAAGCTCATACCAAATAATAAATATGCAGACCATCAGTAAGCGTCTAAGACATCCATCAGTGAATATAGGACTAGGAGACTTCCTCTTTGTGAGACTTCCTTTTAGTTACCTTCATAGTGACATTATAGGGGGTCCCACTTATAACATTATTTAGTGTATATATATATATATATATATTTGTGTGTTCATTTTTGCAAAATTATGTGTGCCTTGAAATTCTTTGCAGGATGGTAACTTCATGATGATTTTAAGAGTCAACACCAGGTCCAATTGCTTTAAAGCTAACTGCATGATGTGTATTCACTAGAAAGTCCTTTACACATGCATGAAGTATGTTAGAAACACATGTAATAATTAATAGAAACCATTATCTAGGTCATATAAAAGTGTGCTATTTACTTTTCATGAGTCATATTACCTAATCACTACTCTTTCTTGGTAAATCAAAGAAAATCATGTTGCTACAAATTATTCAATAATAGTGAACATTATGTGGCTTGATAGAATATGTGTTGCAAAACTATTGTGTTTGCAGAGGGAAGAAAGTGCGACAGGTATGGTTGTATTGAGTGTGGAGGTACAATGGTAGTGGAGAAACCCAAGTGCAACTATTTAAGACAAATTGCATGTGGCGCTTTTACTAAAATTTCATTTCCACATGTAAGTTAATTATAGAATATGACGAGCCATAAATGGAAACCACTAAGTAGATCATAGAAAAGTGTGACATTTACTTCGCACAAGAGGTAAATAAATTCCATTTTTTTCAAATCAGAGAAAATCAAGGTGTCATAAATGACTTGGTTATGGTGCAAATTACATGGCTTGTTGGAGTGGTTGGTGTAGAACCATTGGAAATGCCAATTTGTGGAAGTGACAACTATGTGAGCATCAACAATGAATGGTGCATACAAGGGTTGAAAATAAAAGTAGTGAAGTTTGTTGGGTAGGTTTATATTCTTTGCATGTGTGTGTGTGGGAGCACGATTTTTGTAATATTAGTGTTTTTCGCTATTTTTAGAAGTTTTCTAAATTAATCCCAGATTAATGGATTAGGGTACTAGTAGCTACAAAATACCTAAAATATTGTGTATATATTGTATTGTAAATGGTAAAATTAATACAATGAAGAGTTGAGAGGTCCAGCACCAAGGAAGGTTTTCTTCTTGTAAAATTAATATATCTTCTGGTTAAGGGTTTCTAGTGTAAATATCTGTGTACTATGTGTATGAGTCATTGATTGATTTCTATTTTTCTTAGAATCTATATGCATTGCTTTAATTCACAAGTTTAAAACTTACATGTGGTATCAAAACATGTTTTTGGCTTCAGGGGGATGCATTTGTTGCTGAGGGTTTGTTTTGGTCTTGATAAATCAAGTTTATCTTGGGTCTATGATTAACTTGGGTTCAGTGGGATCTTTGCAATGATTATTCGTGTGTTGAAAGATAATAGTGAGTGGTTCTAGAATCGATATTGAGAAGTTCAATGGAAAAAACTTTGAGCTATGAAAGCTCAATATGGAGGACCTTCTTGTAGATAAAGAACAATGGATCGTTGTGGATCTTGGTACACAACCTACTGGTATAAATCCCACTAGTACACAAAATAATGGTACACAAACTACTAGTACTCAATCTACTGGTATGTCGAAAGAATATTTGGAGAAGTTGGATAGAATATAAATAAGTATGATTTGACTCTTCCTGGAAAATTTAGTGTTACTGAATGTGTTGGGAGAATCTATAGACAAGGAACTATGGGAAAAGTTGGGGAATTTGTATCAATCAAAGTCCTTGGTAAACAAGTTATTCCTTTGAAAGAAGTTGTATCATCTTAGGATGGAAGATGGAGATTTTGTGACAAAGAATATAAATTCCTTCAATACTCTGGTAAGTCAACTTGGATCTATTAATATTATGCTTATAGAAGAAGATAAGTGTATTACTTTATTATGCTCTTTTCCAGACCCTGGGGTAATTTGGTTGTAGACATTGGTAGTACCACTCAATCTACATTGAAGTATGAGGATGTAGTTTCATCCTTGTTATCAAAAGAGATGAGGCGGAAAATCATTTATAGTCATAGCACAAATGATTTATTTGTAAGAAGTCATCCCAAATATAGGGATACAAATAAGTCTTCATGGGGGGGGATCTAAATCTAAATGTAGATATAAATCCCCACGAAAATATTTTAGGAAATGATGGAAATGTGGTAAAGCTAGGCATTATAAGAAATATTGCATGTCTAAGAAATTCGATAAAGCAAAGGGATTTGATGATGCCTCTTCCACAGAGGAAAAAACCTCCACAAAAGAAGGAAGTGATGTTTACCTGGAATCTACAGGTACACATGTATATCGTGATGTATGGTTGATAAACTAAGGTGCATCATTTCATATGACTCCTCACATGGAGTGGTTTAGTGAATATGAAAAGTATGATGGTGGTGATGTCTTCCTAGGATATGACTCGACAACCAAGATCATGGGATGTGGAAGGGTTAAGTTGTTGTTGAAATATGGATGGAATATAACTCTCCCTAGATTTATACACATTCCATATCTAGCTAGGAGCCTAATATCTGTAAGTAAGTTGGATGATCCAGGTGTGGATACTGTATTGGGAAAGGGAACTTGCAAGATGGTATGGGGGGTGGAAATGGTTTTGATGAGGGGAGATTGGTGTGGAACTTTGTACAAGTTATTTGGAATCACTTATATTGATGGGTGTAACAATTATATTGTCCCTGACCAGAGAAATAAATAATATAGGATCCATACTATCCTGGGAAACAAGACCATGTTGTGGCATCAAAGTCTGGGACATATTGGAGAAAAGGGCATTCAAATACTACATAGTAAAGGTATGGTTGAAGGTATGTCTAATTTTACCCTAGATTTTGATTTATGTGAACATTGAATATATGGTAAACATAATCAAGTAAGATTCCCATGTGGTGCTACTAGAGCAAAGGAGATCTTAGAGTTAATACACAATGATTTGTTTGGACCTGTACTTGTTCCATCACTAGGTAAATTTGTGTATTATGTTTCATTCATGGATGATTTCTCAAGGAACACATATATTTATTTTCTTAGGAAGAAATCTGAGGTATTTGATAAATGTAAACAGTTAAAGGCTCTGGTACAAAATCAGGCGGAGAAGAAAATAAAGGTGTTGAGGACAGATAATGATGGATAATTCCATGGGAATGGATTCAAAGAGTTTTGTAAGAAGTGTGATATATCAAGGTAGAATACTACTCCATACACGCCTCAATAGAATGGGGTTGGAGAAAGGATGAATATGATGTTGATGGAAAAAACAGGGAGCATGCTAATTGGTGTCGGGTTAGGAAAGGAATTCTCGGAAGAGGCAATGTGTACTACAAGTTACATGGTAAATAGATCACCCTCATCGACATTGGTGGAAAAAATTATGCATGAAGTATGGAATGGTAAGAAATACTCTCTTAAACATCTTGGAGTGTTTGATTTTGATTCTTATGTATGCGTTCCAAAGGAAAATATGAGTGAGTTGGATAATAAAGTTGAATATTGTATCTTTATTGGTTATAAAGATGGTATGAAAGGTTATAAGCTTTGGAACCCAGAAAGTAAGAAGACTATTTACATCTGGGATGTTGTTTTTAGAGAGGTTAAATATGTTCCCAAATAGGAATTACTACCAAGGCAAGAAGAACTTGAGAAAATAGAGTTTGAGTTGGATGATGCAAACAAATGAAGAACAACCTCATACTCCAGTATTGAGGAGATCAATGAGGGAAAGAAGGTAACCAAAAAGGTATAGTCCACATAATTTTCATGATAATTTTGATTTATCTATTATTCATGATGATCCCATAACTGTTAGGGAAGTAGTAAGTTCATAGAATAGTAAACTCTAGAAGAAGGACATGGTTGAAGACAAGGAGGTGTTGCTGGAGAAGGTTGACACTTTGAAGAATGTTCCAGATTCCATGAAAAATTATGTGAGCATCGAGAAGTTCTCTTGGTGTAGAGAAACAATGGGAATTTCTTCCATGGATTGTTGATTATGTAATCCTATGAACCCCTGTATACAAATAAAACAACAAGTGGGAGAATGTTGGGTAGGTGTTATATTATTTACATGTGTGTGGGGGGGCACACCATATTTGACGACTGTGTATGAAAATCCCTCCCTTCTTAAGTCCTTGTGTCATGTGCACCAGGATATTTCCTAAGGGGGGAAGGACCCCCCCCTTGGTTACACGGAGCATTTATCTCCCAGGCAGTGCCCCAAATTTTGTTTTTGGGCATTTTTTGTTATTTTAGCGTTTTTTTCTATTTTTAGCGTTTTTCTAAATTAATGCCGGATTAAGGGATTAGGGATTTGGTAGCTATGGAATACCTAAAATATTATGTATATATTTCATTGTGAATGGTAAAACTAATACAATGAATATTTGAGAGGTGCGACACCAAGGAAGGATGGTTTTCTCTGAGTTAAGGGTTTTCAGCGTAAATCTCTATGTACTATGTGTATGATCCATTAATTAATTTCTATTTTTTCTTAGAATATGTATGCATTGATTTAATTCAAAGGATTTAAACTTACAAAGTTCTGGTTGTGCGGGTGATATACATGTGCAGAGTGTGAACATGCATAAGATATAGGTGCACAGACTTCGGGCATATGGAAATGGAAAAAGACTTTGTGCACTCTACAAAGTGGGTAACTAAAAATGACTCTCACTAAGAAATGTTTAAAGAATAGTGCACTGGCAGAATAATTTTATAAAATAATTTCATTGGGGCTGTTGCACAACAATAGCTAGTACATTTTCGACTAGAATGAAAGGTTCCTTCTTCTAATCACAACACTTCTGCATATGTTATATAAAATTGTTTCCATGGTGCATAACAAATGATAACATTATTGTTTATGTGTCCTTAACATTGTGTCTTGATTTTAAGCCAAGCAAACCAATGCTAGGTTAGGAATTTTGAGACACGTTTGTGAACCCTTGTGATCTTGTGCAGACCGGCATGGCCCCATCTAAGGGGGGGGGGATCCACCTCTTGGGTCCTTTTCCTCGGATCTATAGGCCTTTTAGGCTGTGATATCCTCCTACGCAAAGGCACACAAGACAGTTCCATCTGGATTCGTAAAAAAATCAGGATAAATTCCAAAGGTAGTTGTTCTTTCGGCTTCAGCTCGATCACAATCTCTTAGAATGGATGAAAAAGGATTGATAGGGAAGGTCACAATATTTTGTCCCTCCCCAAAATCTATGCATCACTAGTTGGAACTACACTAGCATAAATTGATACAGGGATAGATGTCAGCGGCCTTTTGCGGTAAGGGTTTCTTTGCTTTCTTATTTGAAAATAAATAAGATAGGGATCTGATTTTCCAAAGTGACCCATATTTTATGGGTTATCTAAGAATTATCTCCATAAATGGAATCCATAATTTAGCCCAGAAAATGATATCCCCTCAACAGTTCCTATTTGGGTAAGATTGTCGTTCCTCCCATTACATTGTTGGAATTTTGAAACCTTAAGTAATATCGACAACTCACTGGGAAAATATATTGATCGTTCTAAACCACGAGAGGGACTTCAAGCCTGTTCCAGACTCTGTGTGGAGGTATATCTGTAAAAAGGCCTCCCAAAAGAAATACATCTGAATCTAGATAATTGGTATTATATTCAACAAGTAGATTACGAGAAAATCCCCTTCAAATGTAAAGCATGACATGACTATGGACATTTCGCAAAAAAACTGCCCTCAAGTCAAGGAAACCTAGGAACAAGATCTGAAACAAGATCAATGGAAACAACCAAAAAGGAAAAGAAACTATTGGAAAAAACCCCTCAAACCCTCCACAAGGACAAGGAGAAAAATATTCAGGCCCAAGAGAAAGGCCTCCAAGCTCCCCACATAAAGGAGAATCAAGTCACAGCCGATATGTTGGACTACCAATGAAAGGTAACACAAATGACCTTAGGGATCACTAGGAATAAAATGGAATAACGAGACAAGAAGAAACATAAGAGGAAGCCAGAAAAGGTAAAGAAAAAGAAATCCCAATAACAAGTGGGGAATCCACAACAAAATCTCTACCAAATCTCTCCCCAGAGCTCACAGAATTTTCAAAAGAAGAAAGATAGGGTACTTCTAACAGTGAAACGGACCTAGAGGTCACCCAACCAACTACAACAAAAAAACTAGGAATAAAATCTCATAGAAACAAAAGAGAATCGACCACAGATAGAGAAAATAAGTTAGGCATCCAAAAAACAATAGAGGAAGCATTAAAAAAAGAAGGAAAATCCAAGAAAAATAAGTCTAACCAACACAAGGGAGAAACATATCATCCCTCTAAAGGGTTGGAACCAAAACCCTCTGATAAATGATGAAACTTGTCTCCTGGAACTATAGAGGATTAGGGAGCAGGGATAAAAAAGAAGAAGTTCGAAAATTATTAAAAACAAAAAAATCCTCAATCCTCCTACTCTAGGAGACGAAAATGAGGGATATGAAAACCCTTCAAGAATTGCAAACAATATGGAAAAAATGTGAAGGAAAAGCAATCAGTTCTAGAGGAGCCTCAGGAGGAATAGGTACAATCTGGAACGCAGAAGAATTCAAGCTAGAAGAGCAGTTGCAGTCCCAGTTCTGGTTGAAGGTATCCCTAACTAGGAAAGCTACAGGTATGTTATACTCCATCATAAATTTTTATATGACAAGTAATTATCTGTAAAAAGTAGAATGTTGGTGATCCCTTCAGTATTTGGCCACTGAAAATCCCCCTCAAAACTTGATTATTGTCGAGAACTTCAACACCACAAGAGGATTAAAGGAAAAAAGAGGGGGTACTATCGTGAGGGATCAATTCAGGGAAAAAATAGATGATCTAATCTCAGATATAGATCTCTTTGATGTTCCCCCTACTAAAGGTATGTACACTTGGAACAACATAAGAGCAGTTCCAAGTCACATTGCAGCTAGGATGGATCAAATTCTAATAAACAACTCTTTTCCGACCCTCCCAAAAAATCTTTTTCTTTGATTCTTCCATGGGTGGGATCAAATCATCGACCTATTTCTTTATTGTTTGAGCCACAAAACAATTGGGGTCCTATCCCCTTCAGATTCAACCCCTTATGGATGGATCGACTAGAGTTCCTTCCCTCTATATCTCAAATTTGGAACCAGTGGATTATAGGTTCTCCAAACTATATCTGGGAGAAAAACCTAAAGTTGGTGAAAGGATTTCTTAAAGAATGGGAAAAAACCTCCTCAAACCCGATCCAGAACAAGATTAAAGAAAAAAAGATTCAACTCAAAAAAATACAAGAGGAAATGGAGACAAAATAAATTCAACAAAGCCATATAATGATTGAGCAAAAAATCCACAAAGAGTACATTCAAGTGCTAAGCAAAGAATAAATCATCTGTAGGATAAAATCTAGAAGTCTTTGGTTGAAAGAAGGGGATCAAAATTCCTCCTTCTTCCATAGGAAGTCAAAATTCAGACTTTGGTCCAACCAAATATCTGAAATCAAAACTCCGGAAGGGGAAATTACAAAGGATTTCAAACAAATAAAACAACAAACTTCTAATCATTTCCATGAGCTCTACACTTCAAATAGAAGATTAGAGGAAGACGTTGTTGACTCTCTTCTCAGCCACATTCCAAGAAAAATTACGGATGAAGACAATATGAATCTCAATCGAAAAATTGAAGAAGGGGAAATCATAAAAGCAGTCAATCAATTCAACGAAGATAAAGCTATGGGGCCATATGGTTTCACCCTTCATTTCTATAAAATCTACTGGCACATAATCAAGCAAGACTTCACCAAAATGAGAATATTTTCTCATAAATATAAAAAAATGGGAGGAGCCACCAATTCCTCCTTCTTAGTGCTTATACCAAAAGAACATGGCACCTCTACATTGGATATATTTAGACCCATTTCTCTCTGTAATACTTATAAAATCATGTCCAAAATCAATTCTAACAAGTTGAATCCTTTTCTCAAATCTCTAATCTTTCTTAACCAAGGAGGATTTGTGACAGGCCAACAAATTTGGGACAATTGTATTCTGGTGCAAGAAGCAATCCACTCCAACAATTTTTGAGGGGAACTAGTTATGGAAATAAAATTGGATATGGAAAATTCATTTGATATAGTAGAACATGAATTTATTTTCAAGGTTATGAAAAAAAAATGGGTTTAGTCAAGAATTTCTATCATGGATGAGATCTTACATTGTGTCCCCTTGGATCGCCACCCTCTTAAATGGAATACCAACTCCATTCTTTAGGGCCTCCATAGGACTAAGGAATGGCTTCCCACTCTCCCCTGTTATGTATGTGATCATGGCAAAGACTCTTAATCGAACGTTGGAGTGGGAAAGCATCAACAACTCAATTCTAGGAATCAAAATAGATCAGGGTTTTAAATGTATCAATCACTCATAATGTGTTGATGATACAATCCTCTTGAGTGGAGCTTCAAAAATTATGGCAAGAAGACTAAATCAAGTTCTGGACACATTTCTCTTTGTTTCAGGTGGGCTCCTAAATAATACAAAATGTCAAATCTATGTATGGAACATCTCAGCTAATATTAGAGCAGGGATCACTCAAATTATGGGCTTTGGAATCTCAATTGATTGGAAAATTTTCAAATTTCTTGGACTACCTTTGTGCTTAAAATCACTCCCTAGTGAGTATTGGCAACTCTTTCTTCAAAAATTCAAGTAAAATATGGAGTCCTGGGGGTCAAGGTGGCTCAATCCAGTGGGGAGGTTGATCCTGATAAAATTAGTTCTATCCTCTATGTCCCCCTTCCAATTCTCCTCCCTCCTGTCCCCAAAGGGAGTTCTTAAAGACATGGCTTGTTGCACGAAATTGCTAGTATTCAGCGCTCCCCGGTGTATCGTGAAAAGGGACTAACCACCTCTTGTGGATCCTTGAAGTATAGTGGTGATGATTTTACCAATCACCCGCGTGTTTTGGTCTAATGGTAGCCGTACTACCGCAAAAATGGTATCAGAGCTAGAGGTCACGATTTCGATACACACTTGGCTCACACCGAGGGGGAGATTGTTGCACAAAATTGAAAGTAGTCAGCGCTCCCTAGTATATCATAAAAAGGGAATAACTTCCTCTCGTGGATTATTGAAGTTTGGTGGTTATGAGTTTACCAATAACCTATGGGTTTTGGTCTAATGGAAATCATACTACTGTAAAATAATTGTTGGCATGTTTACAGGTAGAGTATGCTTGTCATTGATGGAAAGAATAGTAGCAATGATGGCATGTCTACAGGCAAGAAAAAAAAATGATGGCATGTTTACAGGCATAGTGTTCTTGTCATTGATGGCAAGATCAGAGTGTGCATTGATGGCAAAAAAGGAACAACAGAAGATCATGTGAAGAAGAAAACAATATGCAAAGATCAAAGCTCAAGAGAGATAGCGTTCTGAGATGCGCAGATGAGATCCCATACATCAAGGCTTGCAGAAGGATCAAACGTCATGGCCTTTGAAACTTAGATATTTGAGAAAGCCAAAGCTCATAAGGAGGAGTGACAATGGTCATTGGATCACTAATCTCAAATACCCGATGTCTATTAGATCAGAGTCCAGTGACCAGAGGAAGCGCAAAGGAGAAGTACAGATCTGATCCATTGGATCTAAGCATCGAGGACCAACAACCATCGGATCTAGTATAAGTTTGAATAGGATAAGGCTGAGAGCCATCCTCCAACTCTGTGGAATGTGAAATTGCAATAAGATATGAACTGTTGGATCTAGAGGACACGTGGTGAGAGATCATCATTTCGCTAACTCACAAACTGGAAAAGTCAAAGGTAAGAGTTGTAGGAACTCATGAAATGAGAAGTCACGATAATATCTGGACCATTGGATCACAGAGGGTTGTGGGTCATTGATCTAGGTGTTTTAGATATCGAGAGTTGGAAGAGTCAGGGTTGGCTCACGTTCAAACACCCAACACGTGAAGTCACGATTTGATCCCAACCATCGGATCAATTTCGAGTGGAAGGATAGTATAAGATAGCAACATTGCATATTATAAATATTGAGCCATCGATCCAATATTATAATCAAATGAACAACATTCACTTCAGATATAGAGATGCGAGGAGTTTACACTCAGAAAAGTTTGAGATTTGAAATCCCCGAAATGCAAATTTTCGTCAACTGTCGGATATGGAGATCAGAAAATGACCGCTAGATCATGGTAGACCACATCATCAAAGGACAGGTGGTAGACTATGTTAGCAAGGACACATGGCACAATCAGACAATGAAAAGTGTCAAGTTCATTCAACATTTTAGGTACGTGGAAATCACAAATCTGAGTGACACGTAGCATCTCCTTGGCTCATGACATGTCATTGAGTGACGCAAGAGTTACGTCACTCCGAGATTTTATATTAGGGAGTTTTACCAATAGTACTCACCCAAAGACCCGAAGTCCCGAAGGCCGAAGTACCCAGAGCGGAGGATAACCATTGGATTAAAGAGGACACGCATCAGTGGATTGTCAACTGCGGGAAAAAACAAAGGAAGAGAAAATGAGAGTTTGAGAATTGAAAGTCTTGAAGGCCAGACTCATGGAGGAGATCTTGATCGTTAATTGAGGAGGACATATGTCAACAGATCTTCCATTCCAGAAGATGTCTAGTCAACAACAAAATGGTTTGAGATTTGAATCTCACAGAGCCCAGATCATAGAGTAAATCTCAGTCATTGATGGAGGAAGGAGAGATATGGTCTGCAGACTTGAGAGGACAGATTTGAACCATCCATTCAGGAGCATTGTCAAGATCATGATATCAACATTCATGCTCCATTATAGGGCTATAACATGCTCGGGCCTTAATCTTTCATGAGTGGGCTGCAATCGAAACCATGGTTTTGGAGAAAGGATGCATGGAGGCTCATGGAGAATTGCAGGGTGAAAAGAAGTTTGGTCTAAACCACCTTTGGACACACCCACAATCGTGTGGTTACATGAAGTTCATGGCCCAAGGTCATATCCTGAAAAGGATCTAGCACTCACTAGACAGAAATCGAGAAGAACCTTTTTGATTATGCGATTGGTCACTGTTGGTGGTCACATGAAGGAAGGGGATTAGAAGCCAAAGAAGCCATAATTTATTGGCTTTAACTGATAGAGAGAAAGAAAAGTCTCGAATTCCATAGAAGCTAAGGAATCTCAACATAAAAACCACTGATGATGAACTCACAGGAAACAAAACCGTCATAGAAGATGAAGAGTTTCCATGATGATCAGGTGATGACTCGATGTGAGAAATGAATGCAGAACAAGGAAGTGAAGTGATTCTTCTGTCAATGTATGAAAGAGTAAGGGAGAGCTGTAGTGAACAACCTGTAGCGAAGAACTATGACACAGTGAAGAGGTGTGGCATGAGGCATGCAAAAGGTCCATAGAGAGTATAAAAACGCAAAAAAGAGAAGAGATGAGGGCTATTGTTGAGTGTGATTGATGCAGGTAGAATCATGCCATGAGCAGGAGTTGAAGCGAAGAAGAAGCAAGGAACATAAACGCATATCTAAGAGAAGAACAGAAAGCACATCAAACATGAGGAGAGATACACTGATGCAGGCAGATCATAGTAGTGTAGTAGAACAATGATGAGACTGGTAAGCCATAGATAAATGTTGTATCAATGTGATAAAGTTGTAAAAAGAAAATATTTATATTTTAGGGTGGTTGGGAGGTGCTAGGGAGGACTGGTGTCCTCAGAGTTTCAAGTGGGTTCTTGAACACAGGGAGTTGTAGCTTCCATATGGTTGAAGCTAGAAAAACTAGGGTGGTAGGGTGGTGCAAGGGAGAACTATTGTTCTCTGTTATATAGGTTGGTGCCTGTGTGACTGGAAGTTGGTGCTTCCATCCAGTTGGTGCTAGAACAATTAGGGAGCTGGTGCTTTCTTCTATTGGGTGCTAGAGAAACCAGAGAGTTAGTTCTCTCAGTAAGTTGCTTCTTATAAAACAAAGGTTGTAGCCTCAAGAGGAGTTGGAGCTCATAAGAATGATAATGTAAAGAAAATAAATATTACTTATCATATCAATAAGAAGAGGTTTTTCCCATTATGGGTTTCCTCAGGAATTATCTGTCTTTTTGTATTTCATGTGTGTGATTGATGTTTAATATTCTATTTCTTACTTCCTTGCATCATTGTGATTGTCATTGACTATTCTGTGAAGAGTTTAAAATGGGCATAATTGTTTAAGCACAGTCAAAACTGATTCACCCCCGCCCCCTCTTAGCTGTCCAACAATTGGTATCAGATTCGGTTCCTTTTGTTTAAAGGTAAATCAATAAGCTTAAACATTTCAAGTCATGAAGGAACTTCAACCAATAAGGCCCCTTTGTTCAATGGAACAAACTTTGCCTTCTGGAAAGTTAGGATGAGAACCTACATAATGGCTTTAGGTGCAGATGTCTGGGATGTGGTAGGGACTAGTTATGTAAAACCATTTGTACTAGCTAATAAGGATGACAAGCTAGAATTCTTCTTCAACACTAAGGCTATGAATGTTATTCTAAGTGGCCTTGCAGAAGAATTTTTTTTTAAAGTTATACACTTAGAAACTGCCAAAGAAATGTGGGACAAACTCATTAGTAGCTATGAAGGTAATGAGAAGGTAAAGGATGCCAAGCTTCAAACCTACAAATTATAGTTTGAACAACTAAAGATGAAAGAGGATGAAACTGTTGGGAAGTACTTTATGAGAATTGAAGAACTAGTGAATTCCATGAAGATTCTTGGTGAGAAGTTTGAAGACGTAGTTTTAGTCTAGACGATTTTAGGATCCTTTCCAGATAGGTTCAACCCAAAGGTCTCTTCTATAGAAGAACTTAATGATCTAAAAACTCTGCCTTTTGATCAAATTCTAGGAACGTTGACTGCATATGAAATGAGGATAGGTAAAAATAAATCCACCTCTTGAGAAACATCATTTAAAGATGATAAGAATGAGGATTCCGAGCCTGATGAAATTGAAGCAAAATTTGTGAGAAGACTAAAGAAAGGATCAGGCAAGTACCAAGACAAATTTCCCTTCAAATTTTTTAACTGTGGAAAGATAAGTCACTTTTCATCTAAGTGTCCACACAAGAAGTAGGATCAAAATTCTAAAGGTGAAAAGAAGTTCAAACCCAAGAGATTTGGTAAAAAGAAAAGTTTATGTGTAAACAATGATGACTCTTCAGAAGGCACAAATAGTGACTCCTCGTGTGAAGATAAGGTTAATGACTTTATTCTTATGGCCCAAGAGGATTATGATAATAAAATCATAGGAAGTAATGTTGAAGATGAAGAATATGTGGTTGACCTGGAAGGAGAACTGATCAGTGCTCTAGAAGAAATTGCTAGACTCGGATCTAAGAAGAAAAAGAAAAAAAAATTACTTATACAGCTTGAGAAAGACAATAAGGAACCTAATGAAGCCTTTTCCCTGATAAAAGTGGAATTAGAAGAGGTAAAGAAAATAGAGGACATTATGAAACAACAGTTATCAGAAAAGAAGGCAAGATGTGAACAAGTACAAGGCAGATCCAAGGATAAATCCTTTAGCTAGAAATGTCGGCACTTGGAAAAAGAAAGACAGTGAAAAATGTGGACTACTACTTTCATATTAAAAACAAAAAGACACCTAGTATATAGACAGTGGATGTTCCAAGAACATGATTGGAAACAAGGATAACTTTTTGTCTATAAGTAAAAGCAAAACAAGAAATGTAACCTTTGTAAATGATGAACCAGGTAAAATCCAGGGTAAAGGGATGGTGAGTTTGAGTAATGGTAAAGGAAAATCCCAGGATGTTCTGCTTGTAAATGGGATGAAACAGAATATTCTCAGTGTAATTCAAATGTGTGACAGAGGATGTGAAGTGGTTTTCACTTACAAGGATTGTAAGATAAAGTCTGTAAACTTACGACAAGTGGTGGCTAAAGGCATAAGGACATCAAACAATGTATATGTGCTGAAACAAGATAAAGAAGAGTGTCATATAAGAAAACATGATGAAATCTAGTTATGGCATAGGAGACTTGGACATCTAAACTTTGACCACTTAATCAATCTCAAAAATCTTGAGGTAGTAAAAGATCTTCCAAGAATATCAAAGCCACAAGACTCTGTGTGTAAACCCTACCAAGTAGGAAAGATAGCTAGGACACCATTTAAATCCAAGAGCTCTACCTGAACAGAGAAAACACTCCAATTAGTTCATATGGATTTATGTGGACCATCAAGACAGGAAGGCACAGGGAAGGAAAACTACTTTATGGTGATCATTGATGATTACTCCAGACTTACTTGGGTTGATTTTCTCAAAGAAAAAGATGAAGCATTTGAGAAATTTAAAATATTCAAGGCTTTAACTGAGAATTAAACAAGCAAGAGGTTAAAGGAAGTAAGATCAGACAGAGGAGGAGACTTTATGTAAAGTGATTTCAAGGAATTCTATGAGAAACATGGGATCAAGAAGGAATACACAATCCCATGAACTCCACAACAAAATGGAGTAGTTGAGAGGAAAAACATAACAGTTCAACAAATGGCTAGGTCAATTATGAATGAGAAGAACATTGGTCAAACTTACTAGTTAGAGGCAATACACACAACAGTCCCTATTCTTAACAAGGCCCACCTCAAACCACATAGTGAAAAGACACCTTATGAACTATGGTGTAGAAGACCTGCTTCAATCAAACACTTCAAAGTCTTTGGGAGTAAGTGCTACATAAAGAATAATAATGAAAACCTTGGCAAGTATGATGACAGGGTTGGTGAAGGCATGTTCTTAGGATATGCTACCAATAGTAAAGGATATAGATGCTTTAATAAAATATTGCATAAATTAGTTGATTGCATTGATTTAAATGTTGATGAAGGAGTCCTTGAAAGAGAGGTGAAGAATATTGAGCCTACTACAGAGAAAATATTTGAAACTAAAGATGAATAGGTACAAGAATTAGATGTAGAAGAGACACCCAGACAAGAAGAGTCAGGACAACAATCAACATCAAATCCTTCCTCCAGAATTACTCAAAAGAATCATCCTGAAAGTCAGATAATTGGTGAGAAAGACAAAAGTGTACAAACCAGGAGAAGGATAATCAAAGACACCGAGAAATCACATATGTCCTTCATATCCATGGTGGAACCCAAGAACTTCAATGAATCTAGTGAAGATGTAAATTGGTTAAACTCAATGAATGAGGAACTGGACGAGATTGAAAATAATGACACTTGGGAACTTGTTCCTAGGCCAACAAATAAAAATGTAATAGGATCCAAATGGGTCTACAAAAGTAAGATGAATGAGAAAGGAAATATTGTAAGAAATAAGGCTAGATTGGTCTGCAAAGGATATGCTCAAATAGAAGGACTGGACTTTGATGAAACATTTGTGCCTGTAGCAAGATTAGAAGCTATTAGAATGTTTCTTGCCTATGCTTATCATAAACAGTTTAAAGTCTATCAAATGGATGTTAAGTTGACTTTTCTAAATGGAGATCTAAAAGAATAAGTCTATATGGAACAACTGGAGGGTTTCCAACTGTCAGATAACCCTGACTTTGTCTACAAGCTGAAGAAATCCCTATATGGGTTTAAACAAGATCCTTGTGCATGGTATCACAGACTGGATATGTATATATAAGACAAAGGGTTCAAGGGAGGAACAATTGACAACAATCTATATATCAAAACAAAAGGTAATGATCTACTCATTGTGTTGGTCTATGTAGATGGCATCATCTTCAGTAGTAATAATGCTTCATTGGTAAAATGGTTTTCTTCTGCCATGCAGTTTGAATTTGAAATGTCTATGATAGGGGAACTGTAATTTTTTCTTGGCCTACAAATTACTCAGAGGTCTAAAGGAATATTTATTTCTCAATAAAAATATCTAAGAGACATGTTGAAAAGGTTTCAAGTGGAAGATTATAAACCTATGAGCAGACCTATGGTCACTGGATGTAAGTTAAGAAAGGATTATGATTCACCTGATGCTGATCAGAGTTCATATAGGTCTATGATAGGAAGCCTATTGTACATCACAATATCTCGTCCAGATATAATGCATGTTGTTGGAATGGTAGGAATATATCATGCCGCACCTAAACAAAGTCATTTGTTAGCTTTCAAAAGAATATTCAGATACTTGAAAGGAACAATGGACTATGGCCTATGGTATCCTAGGAATCAAAATTTTCAACTATCAGTCTATTCAGATGTTGATTGGGATAACTGCGTGGATGAAAGGAAAAGAACGAGTGGAGGTGCATTCTTCTTAGGAGATTCCCTTGTATCATGGTTGAGCAAGAAGAAAGGTTCCATTTCATTATCAACTACATAAGCTGAATACATTGTAGCTGCCACCTGATGTACCCAAGTATTGTGGATGATTCAGACACTTGAAAACTTGGAGGTAAAATCTACTGCATCGATCCCAATTCATTGTGATAATACTAGTGCAATCAGTCTTTCAAAGAACCCTATGTTTCACTCCAAGACCAAGCATATACCCATCAAGTATCACTTCTTGAGGGAATAGGTGACCAACACCACTGTTTCTTTGAATTATATTCCTTCCAAAGATCAGATTGTTGATAACTTCACTAAACCACTTACAAAAGCTCAATTTGAGTATCTACGCGAGAAGTTGGG
Organism: Picea glauca; assembly: GCA_000966675.3. Lineage (NCBI taxonomy): Eukaryota > Viridiplantae > Streptophyta > Pinopsida > Pinales > Pinaceae > Picea > Picea glauca. Next base: position 272,209 of record JZKD02S2285642.1, on the reverse strand, counting down.
TGTGAACCCATTATCAACCTAAGAGGGTCCATCCTGTTAGGGGGGGTATGTATTGGTTCAATATCTGATACCTCCGACAAGTACTACAACAACTCAGGGGGACCATGTTTTCTTTCACATTGATGTCAAAGGGGGAGAAAAGGAGTGGTTTGGATGCTACAGTTGGAGATCTAAGTAGAATAATGCAACCGTTCAGGGTTGCCGTCAATGTCAAAGGGGGGTATTCTTGGCATGTTTACAGGTAGAGTATGCTTGTCATTGATGGAAAGAATAGCAACAATGATGGCATGTCTATAGGAAAGAACAACAACAATGATGGCATGTTTACAAGCAGAGTGTGCTTTTCATTGATGGCAAGATCAGAGTGTGCATTGATGGCGAAACAAGAACAATGTAAGCTCAATTGAAGAAGAAAACAGTATGTAGATATCAAATCTCAAGATAGATAGTGTTCTAAGATGTACCGATGAGATCCCATAAATCAAGGCACACAGAAGGATCAAAGGTCATGGCCTTTGACACTTACAGATTCGAGAAAGCCAAAGCTCAGAAGGAGGAGTGACAGTGGTTGTTGGATCACCAATTTCGAATACTCGATGTCTGTTAGATTAGAGTGCAGTGACCAGAGGAAGCGCAGAGGAGAAGTACAAATCTGATCCATTGGATCTAAGCACCAAGGACAAACAACCATCGAATCCAATATAATTTCCAAGAGGATAAGGCCGAGATCCATCCTCCAACTCTGCGAAATGTGAAATCACGATAAGATCTGAATCGTTGGATCCAGAGGACACGTGGTGAGAGATCAACATTTCGTTGACTCACAAACTAGAAAAATCAAAGGTAAGAGTTGTAGGAACTCGTAAAACGTGATGTCCCGATAAGATTTGGACCATTGGATCATAGAGGGCTATGGGCCATTGATCTAGAGTATTTTGGATATCGAGAGTTGGAAGAGTCAGGGTTGGCTCACATTCAAACACCTGACACGTGAAGTTGTGATTTGATCCCAGTCGTAGGATCAATTTTGAGTGGAAGGACAGGATAAGATAGAAAAGTTTCATCGTAGAAATATCGAGCCGTCAATCCAAGATATTGATCAAACAAAAAAAATTCACTTCAGATATAGAGATGCAAGGAGTTTACACTCAGGAAAGTTTTAGTTTTGAAATCCCCAGAATGCGAGGTTTCATCAATCATTTGATTTGGAGATCAGACAATGACCATTAGATAGTGGCAAACCATGTCAACATACCACATTAGAAAAGGATAGGTGGAAGACTATGTCAGCAAGGACACATGGAACAATTAGACAATGACAAGTGTCAAGTTGATTCGACATTTCAGGTACGTGGAAATCACAAATCCAAGTGACATGTGGCAGCTCCTCGCCTCATGACACGTCATCAAGTAATGCAAGAGTTACGTCACTCTGGGATTTTATCTTCAAGATTTTTACCAGTAGTACTTGCCCAAAGACCCGAAGTCCCGAAGGCCAAAGTACCCGGAGTGAAGGATAGTCGTTGGATTAAAGAGGACATGTGTCAGTGGATTGTCAACTACGAGGAAAAGAAAAGGAAGAGAAAATGAGAGTTTTATAATTGAAAGTCTCGAAATACGAACATGTGGAGGATATTCTGATCGTCAATTGAGGAGGATAGATGTCAATAGATCTTCCATTCCAGAAGATATCTAGTCAACAACAACAGGGTTTGAGATTTGAATCTCATGGATCCTGGATCACAGAGTAAATTTAAGTCGTTTATGGAGGAAGGAGAGAATTGGTCCACAAACTTGAGAGGATATATCTGAACCATCTGTTCAAGAGCACCATCAATATCGCGAGATCAACGGTCGTGCTCCATTGCGGGGCCAGAACCTGCTTGGGCCTTAATATTTCATGAGCGGGCTGGAATCAAAACCACGGTTTTGGAGAAAGGATGCATGGAGGCTTGTGGTGAATTGTAGGGTGAAAATTAGTTTATTCTAAACCACCTTTGGACACCCTCACAATCACATGGTCACATGAAGCTCATAGCCCAAGTTCATATCATGAAAAGGAGCCAGTGCTCACTAGACAGAAATTAGGAAGTGCCTTTTTTATTAGGCGATTGGTCACCACCGATGGTCACATGAAGGAAGGGGATTAGAAGCCAAAGAATCCATAATTGACTGGCTGTAATTGATAGAGAATATGGAAAGTCTCGACTACCAGAGAATCTAAGGAATATTAGCATAATGACCACTGATGATGAACTCATACAAAACAAAACCACCAGAGAAGATGAAGAGTTGCCATGATGATCAGGTGATGAATCGACATGGGAAATGCATGTAGAACAAAGAAGTGAAGTGATTTTGTTGTCGAGCTATGTAGGAGTAAGAGAGAGCTGCAATGAAAAACTTGTAGGGTAGAAATGTGACGCAGTGAAGAGGCGCGACATGAGGCATGCAGAAGGTGCACAGAGAGTATAAAAATGCAGAACAAAGAAGAGATGAGGGTTGTTATTGAGTGTGATTGATGCAGGTAGAATCATGTGGTGTGCAGGAGTTGAAGAGAAAAAGAAGCAAGGAACATAAACACACATATGAGAGAAGAACAAAAAGCATAATAGACACGAGGAGATAGACACTAATGTAGGTAGAGAAGAGCAGTGTAGAAGAACAATGATGTGACTAGTAAGCCATAGATAAATGTTGTATCATTGTGATAAAGTTGTAAAAAGAAAATATTTATATTTCAGGGTGGTTGGGAGGTGCTAGGGAGGAATGGTGTCCTCAGAGTTTCAAGTGGTTTCTTAAACACAGGGAGTTGTAGCTTCCATTTGGTTGAAGCTAGAAAAACTAGGGTGGCAGGGTGGTGCAAGGAAGAACTATTGTTCTCTGTTATACAGGTTGGTGTCTGTGTGAATGGAAGTTGGTGCTTCCATCCAGTTGGTGTTGGAACACTCAAGGATTTGGTGCTTCCTTCTAGTGGGTGCTAGAGAAACTAGAGAGTTGGTGCTCTCAGCAAGTTGCTTCTTGTAAAATAGAGGTTGTAGCCTCAAGAGGAGTTGGAGCTCATAAGAATGATAATGTAAAGAAAATAAAGATTACTTATCATATCAATAAGAAGAGGTTTTCCCTTTATGGGTTTCCTCAAGAAATATCTGTCTCTGTGTATTTCATGTGTGTGATTCTATTTCTTACTTCCCTGCATCATTGTAATCGTCATTGAGTGTTCTGTGAAGCTTTAAAATGGGAATAATTGTTTAAGCACAATAACCACTGATTCACCCCCCCCCCCCTCTAAGTTGTCCAAAATGGGCAATCCCATCCCCCCACTTCTATGGAAAGGGGGAAAATCCAACACCAAAACATTTCACCTAGTGAATTGAGATATAGTATCCACACCCAAAAAAAGTGGGGGACTGGGAATTAAATATCTCGAAGTGGAAAATATAGCAAAGGGAGCCAATATTCTCTGGAGGATAGTGTCGGGAAAATATTAATGGTGGGAAATGACAATAATAATAAAAAAATAGGATGGGAGGAAGAAAACGATGCATGGATAACATGCTTGATCCCGAACCTAGATCACAAATTTGGAAACTCATATGACTTTCTATTCCCTTCTTTAATGAGCATCTCTCATGGATTATGAGAAATGGAAAACTGATCAAGCTATGGAAAGACCCGATTTTGGGATTTGACCTCATCTGCTGAGAGGAAAAATTTGGTGATTTGACAATATGCTTGATAGCCGAGCAAAAACTCACTCTCTTTGATATCTCAACCTGGAACAAAAATGACAGTTGGGAGGAGTGGAGCTTGGGAGGTGTCTCTGCTCACATGTCCAGACAAGATCAAGCTCTGATTTCAACCCTCAAAGGAGAGACACCTATTCTCAATGATATTCTAGACAACCATGGCTGGGGAACAAATGGATAGTCAATAAAAGAAGGATACAACACTCTTCTCTCCTCTTTAAGGGTGATCCAAAACTCAAGAAAATGGAAAAATGTTTGGATCCAAGACTCTCTACCTAAAATAAACATCTTTGTTTGGTTCCTAGGACATGGAAAAATTCTAACGGATGAAAACCCGATGAAAAGAGGTTTCCATGGTCCCTTCAATTACCCCCTTTTCCAAACTAGTCAAGATACCATCCAACACTTCTTCTAGGATTTCCCCTTTTCAAAAATAGTCTGAAACATGGATTTTGGATATCTAACATGACAAATAAGATGGCCCTCTCATCTAAATCCTTGCTTGGGAAATTGGGAAAAATTCTATCAGGGAACCTTCTGGGAAAAACCAATCTTCAAGTGATTGTGGAGGTCTCTCCCCAAGTACATATGTTGGCAGTGTTACAAGGGAAAAACTCTTTATGTCCAAGGGTAAGCCACAATAGACAGGTATGACTGCAAGAATAAACTCAATTCCAACATATGCTATACAAATTAATGTGCAAGACAAGAAAGAGGCCTACCTCGATCCAACGTTCGATGATGTTCCACCGTTGAGCACTTTGACCCAAAGCTTTGTACCTGCAACCAATTCTCAACAAACAAGAAGAGAAAGTGCATAGTGATGATATAAAATGGGTTAGCACATTAGATAACATAATCCATTAATAAACATTATAAGCATGCCCATGGATAATAATCATATATTTTCAAGATATCAATAGGACGAGAAAGGAGTATTTCTATTAATAATTGATCAGCAGAAGTGACAACGTTACATACTTTCATGTCGGCATGGTTCAAAACCAATAAACCAAGTTCCTTCCAACTGGGTCTCCACCACTTCAATCCTCCACCAAAGGCAAGCTCATATGAAAGAGGCAATGAGGTCCTCTCAACAATAGGGAAAGATCTTGGGGGATGAACATTATGTTCAGACTTGACGGACAAAGGGATGCAGACTCAATATGAAATAATTTCTCCAGAGTAACTTTGTTCCAAAGTTGAATTCTTTCTCCTCCTTTTCCATAGCTCGAAAGTGTGCTCTTATAGCCTTCAAGATGCAACTGAAGGGCCAAGTCAGAACGTTTCCAATATATGGAAGGCCAAGGATCAGAGATATTCTGTCATGACATGGAAACCCGACCTCATTTTTGTATTTTTTGGCACAAATCCCGATGTACATGGGCTGTAGTGGAGTGGCCAAAGTATATGCATATTTCATAGCAGATAGGGAGCGTATATGTGGAAAAATGTATATTTTTATCTATGAATTCACCAAAAAGGGATGATAAGTCTGCATAGAGAAATGGAAAAAGACCCTCTGTGCAAGATAGCAATGGTGAGGCAAATATTGCTATAATAGATGCCCCTTAATGTGTGAGATCAAAGGAGTATCTGCGATGGCCGAAATACATTATAAATAACCCAGAAGTGGAGTGGTAGAGAACTATTTGGATGAACTCAATTTCTCATTACATTATGTACTGACTTTGAATACATGGCTACCAAGAATACACTGCAGATCCATGTCGAAAATATACCAAACAAGTGTTCATGGCCATGAATTGGAAAATAGAAATGCACTTACATGCCAAAAGTTGTCATAGTCATGAACAAGGCCTAGTGAAACCAGACTCAAAATCAATCTGAAGATATCTGTATAGCATGAAGTACAATCTGATCTCCCATGATCATTGAATTCACATAGGTGTTTTTCCAATGAAAGGGAAGCAATAGCTTAGGAAAGCTGCGACCACATAGTGATGTCTTCAAGTCTTCTACGCTATCCCGTAAGGGTGCAAGTATACATCATGTGAATAAATGATATGAGATCGAACATGATGATACATTGTTTGATTATCGATCATTGAGGTATACCGTTAACAAACGTGAGACAACCTACCAATAATAAAAGTAGGTATCAAGGCACCGAGTACATTACTACAAGTGTGAAAAAAGGAGTTGGTGTCGAACACTTGAGAAATACATTGATCAGGAGGCACTGATGTATTCCCATCTGTTAATGGTGAGAGAGCCTGCCACTAATGACTACAAGCCTTAAGGTACTCATCAAAACTCTAGGTCCCATATCCAGAATAGATGGGCTGAAGTCGATGGAAAGAAAACCCGCTGAAAGGAGAGCATGGAGGCATCTCTCATCAGTCAGCATGAGGAACAAAGTAGGAGATTCATGATTTTGTGAAGATCGAACGAAGAACATGTTCATGAACCAATGATCCTGTGCATCGTTTGCGTGTGCCAAATGCAAGCGGTACACGAAAAATACCCTATGAATAGAAACCAATGATGAAAACTTTTGACAAAGATGAGGAAACCACCAATAAGGCAAATGGAATACAAAACATTGCAAGAATCCTAATGTGTAAATAGATGTCTTGCCATCGAACATAAGGGAAACCACCCAGTCAACGACCAATGATGAAATTTCGATTGATGGGTTCAAGGTGACCTACCAATGATGAAAATAGGGCCAAGGTGCATGATAAGACCAAAGTATCATGTGATTCTGAGACAAACTGAGGGTATGTTCGACATGCAAAGTCAAGATTTCTGAGGAGTCATCGACACAGGTTGATGGACTTCCTTTGAATAAGAGCATCAGATATATGGTGGACTCTAGCAGCATAGGCCCAACGATGTGACTATTAGATGCAGGAGGCATCCATAATGTTCTCTATAGGGACTGGAAGAGTAACTAGTCAGTAGAGAAAACTCTGTAGTGAGATCATCTTCCTAAGGCCATGCTAAACCCAAAATTATGATGACGCAAGGACTCAATAAAAATTTTCTCTGTTCAAAGGTGAGACGACTGCTGCCAATTAAAATATAGTACTCCCTTCTCGCCTGTGTTTTTTTTGTTTTTTCATAACAAATGAATGCTATGATACTGAGGAGAGAACGAGTGTCGCAAGTAAGAAAAAAGTAGTTCCAGTAGTGGAACGTACCTATGCTCAATGCAAGGAAATGAATGTGGGAGATGGACACTCGGGGTGATGTTCCCTCCAGGGTATAGGGTGTCAAATTGCGAAGGATATAAACAAGGCTCTTCTTGGTTGAGGATGCAAACTGCTTATGCAACAGTTTATAACGCAAAGCAAGAACCGACTAAAGGCTCAATAATGCAAGCGAGGGAATGAGATGCAATCACAACTTAACGCAAAAAAATGTCCTTTCTTATATCTCTAGTCTACTTGGGGTGAAAAAGGGGTAAACTTGTGCCAAATGGACGTATTTTCAAATCCAATTTACAAGTGTGAAAAAGACAATTTCACTCAACAATATTTTCTATTTTTGATAATGAGTTGGAAAAGAGCTTAAATAAGACTCATGATCTTTCAAATCCAATTTTAACGAGTGTGAAAGGGACAAATCACTCGAGAATATTTTCAGTTTTTAGACGAGTCAGAAAAGAGCTTAACGAAGACTCGTTTTTGGGAGTCTAATCAACATGTAAAGGGGGAGGCCAAGGCTCCCATCCCGATCTTCTGTCGAAAGTTAGTATCTTGCGGATAGCTGACAAAATATTGGGAAAACCCAAAGCTCTCCAAGTCGAGGAGGAGAAAGTGCTAACGGAGTACATAGTCTCTGTTATGGGTCGAATAATGTCTCTTAGTAGAAAATACATAGGTGTGGGTATGGGATGCCCCATCAGGTCATCCCAATCGAAGAGGACCTCGTCAAGACTTGGAGGGAGAGAATTCGGGGGAAGAATAAATCTCTCTCATTCAGAAGGGGGAGGATTTGGAATGTTGATGACATGACTGGAAGGTGCATTAATCTCTTCAAGGAGAGTTGGATTGAGAAGATATTGCATTGGTGTGGTCACTTCTTCAATTATAGGTTGAATAGGATGCATAGTAACGGGAGCAAGAGACATTTCACCCTTGAAAAAGGGGGTGAGGTCTATGGAAGATCATGGTGGTGGGACCACTGATACCATCAAATGATAAGTGGTGTGAGGAGAAACCATGGGCGTCTCAGAATCTGAAGGGCTTTTGGGTGAGCCCCATGCCTTTGGTATCCCGACAGTCATTGTACACAAAGGAGTAAGGTGACTTCCTTCACAAGTCCTGCAAAGGAATTTAGGCTTACGTCTGAGACGTCTAGGATTCTCTATGTCACTAGTCGGGGAAAGAGAGTTGTCTCTTGTATGATGAATAGAAGTTGGAGACATGATACGGATATGATTCGGGGTGAAGAGGATGGTGCCCCCAACATAATTGGTAGAGGTTGGGAACAAGTTGTCGACATAATTTGTAGAAAATGTTGACCCATCTCCGACATGACTGGCAGAGGTTAGCGATGGAGCACCAGTATGACTAACAGTGACTGGGATAGTGATAGATTGCAGTATTTGATTCCAAGGTTTGGGGAAGGATTGGTTCTTAAACATTGCAAGCCAGAAAGGATCCTGGTGTACTCCATGTCCTTGCCCATAAATTTTGTGGTTTATGCCAAAGTGGTACGAAGGGGTCTTGATGGGCATCATCACCGAGGTCTGTGAATGGAGCGAGGTAGGATAAGAATTCTTCGAGTGAGGATATATGTTTCCCCCTTTTGAAGGGGTCCCATAAAGAGGGTAGCCCAAACAATAAAATTGATTCTCCCTATATGGAATACTTGGGGTACTTGAGGACCTGTCATGGAAAAGGTGTTTAAAGGGACTGACATGGAAGATGAAAGGTACATGGGTGGGGTGTAAAAAGTGGAATAAGCACCCATTTGAGTATTAGCTCCTGAAAGAGCATAGCTAGTATTGGATCCATAAGGGGGAAGGTTCCAACCTTCCATGGGAACATGACTCATGTCAAACGAAGAAGTGGGCATGGGAGCGACGGTGCCCCCAGGTCCAATGCTAGGATTCATATATGTGGACCAGGGAGAGGGTTCCATGTGGGAAGGCATATCAACAAAAAAATGACTAGAGACCCAAGGTTTGGATTGAGAGTTGTAATTTGGAATACCATCGTAAAAAATGGAAGGATCCATCCCCATGAAATGAGCAGGCATCATGGGGTGGATAGCAGTGAATAGAGGAGTGAAAGAAACTCCACTATCCATGATAGTAAAACAAAAAACAGATTCCTAGGTCCAACTAGTAGTCAAAGAGAATACCAAAAATTCAAATGGCCAATAAGCATGCAAACTGGCTAAAGTGGTTGAGTGGCCTCCCTCGCTAAAGAAGGTATGCCTCGTCCAGGAGGGACCTGAGTCTCCCTGCTAAATTTTGGAGGTAACAGAATCAATTATAAGGGCCCTCATAGTCTTAACAACCAGTCGGTCGGAACCCCCCGGAGAGGTAATCCTCCATAAAGGTTGTGTGTTGTCCAACCTCTATCTAACTCAGGATACAAGAAAAATAACTCATGTAAGTAACCTATGAGATACCTAAGTCAAGCAACTAATCAACCACTATATAACTGATGAACATGCAAATAGTTGTAAGTCTCGATTACCATATGGGTAGGGGAGAAAAGCCCGAAACCTTGAAAGTACCATCTCTCACAGAGGTATGGGAACCAGCAAGATCTCGAAATATGAATAAATCCACAGAAATATATCTAACTCTAGGTGAGTATCCAAGGGTTATCCCTTCAACTAACTTCAAAAAATAGAACTGCCAAAGAAGATGAAGAGTTGCCATGATTATCAGGTGATGAATCGACATGAGAAATGCATGTAGAACAAAGAAGTGAAGTGATTTTTCTATCGAGCTATGTAGGACTAAGGGAGAGATGTAATGAACAACTTGTAGGGCAGAACTGTGACACAGTGAAGATGTGCGACATGAGGCATGCAGAAGGTGCATAGAGAGTATAAAAATGCAGAACAAAGAAGAGATGAGGGTTGTTTTTTAGTGTGATTGATGCAGGTAGAAGCATGTGGTGTGCAGGAACTGAAGAGAAGAAGAAGAAGCAAGGAATATAAACACACATATGAGAGAAGAACAGAAAGCGCAACAGACATGAGGAGAGAGACACTAATGCAGGAAGAGAAGAGCAATGTAGTAGAATAGTGATGAGACTAGTAAGCCATAGATAAATGTTGTATCATTGTGATAAATTTGTAAAAATAAAATATTTATATCTCAAGGTGGTTGGGAGGTGCTAGGGAGGACTGGTGTCCTCAGAGTTTCAAGTGGGTGCTTGAACACAGGGAGTTGTAGCTTCCATCTGGTTGAAGCCAGAAAAACCAGGGTGGCAAGGTGGTGCAAGGGAGAACTATTGTTCTCTGTTATACAGGTTGGTGCCTGTGTGACTGGAAGTTGGTGCTTCCATCCAGTTGGTGTTGGAACACTCATGGATTTGGTGCTTCCTTCTAGTGGGTGCTAGAGAAACAAGAGAGTTGTTTCTCTCAGCAAGTTGCTTCTTTTAAAACATAGGTTGTATCCTCAAGAGGAGTTGGAGTTCATAAGAATGATAATGTAAAGAAAATAAAGATTACTTATCATATCAATAAGAAGAGGTTTTCCCTTTATGGGTTTCCTCAAGAAATATCTATCTCTGTGTATTTCATGTGTGTGATTCTATTGCTTACTTCCTTGCATCATTGTGATCGTCATTGAGTGTTCTGTAAAGATTTTAAAATGTTCATAATTTTTTAAGCACAATAACAACTAATTCACACCCCCCCCCCTGTCAGTTGTCCAATAGGGCCCAGCTCATTCTCAAATTTCTATGGCAAGGGGGAAAATCCAACTCCAAAAAATTTCACCTAGTGAATTGAGATATAGTATCCACACCCCAAAAAAGCGGGGGACTAGGAATTAAAGATATCTAAGTTGAAAATATAGCAATGGGAGCCAATCTTCTCTGGATGATAGTGTCGGGAAAATATTAATGGTGGGAAATGACTATAATAAAAAAAAATAGGATGGGAGGAAGAAAAAGATGCATGGATAACAGGCTTGATCCCCAACCTAGATCACAAATCTGGAAACTCATAAGAGTTTCTATTCCCTTCTTTAAGGAGAATCTCTCATGGATTCTGGGAAATGGAAAATTGATCAAGCTATGGAAAGACCCGATTTTGGGAGTTGACTTCATCTGCTGAGAGGAAGAATTCAGTGATCTGAAAATATGCTTGATAGCCGAGAAAAAACTCACTCTTTGATATCTCAACCTGGAACAAAAATGGAAGTTGGGAGGAGTGGAGCTTGGGAGGTGTCCCCGCTCACATGTCCAGACAAGATCAAGCTCTGATTTCAACCCTCAAAGGAGAAACACCTATTTTCAGCAATATTCCAGACAACCATGGCTGGGGAACAAATGGATACTCAATAAAAGAAGGATATGACACTCTTCTCTCCTCTTTAAGGGTGATCCAAAACTCAAGAAAATGGAAAAATGTTTGGATCCAAGACTCTCTACCTAAAATAAACATCTTTGTTTGTTCCCTAGGACATGGAAAAATTCTAACGAGCGAAAACCCGATGAAAAGAGGTTTCCATGGTCCCTTCAACTACCCCCTTTTCCAAACTAGTCAAGATACCATCCAACATCTCTTCTGTGATTGCCCCTTTTTGACAATAGTCTGAAACATGGATTTTGGATATCTAACATGACAAATAAGATGGCCCTCTCATCTAAATCCTTGTTTGGGAAATTAGGAAAAATTCTATCAGGGAACCTTCCGGGAAAAACCAATCTTCAAGTGATTGTGGAGGTCTCTCCCCAAGTACATATGTTGGCAGTGTTACAAGGGAAAAACTCTCTATGGACAAGGGTAAGCCACAACAGATAGGTTTGACTACAGAAATCAACTCAATTCCAACATATGCTATACAAACTAATGTTCAAGACAAGAAAGAGGCCTACCTCAATCCAACGTTCGATGATGTTCCACCATTGAGCACTTTGACCCAAAGCTTTGTCCCTGCAACCAGTTCTCAACAAACAAGTAGAGCAATTACATAGTGATGATATAAAAGGGGTTAGCATGTCAGATAGCATAATCCATTATTAAACATTACAAACATGCCCATGGATAATAATCATATATTTTCAAGATATTAATAGGACCGGAAATGAGTATTTCTATTAATAATTGATCAGTAGAAGTGACAACGTTACAGACTTTCGTGTCGGTGTTATAACCCGAAAATGCACCACATAGGTTTACCTGGCATCAGGCCAACTCATGCCTCTTCCTAGCCAAAGCCATGTTGAACAAATCCTCAAAAAACCATTTCAGTCAAGGGACCCGCGCGCTAACCTTTCACTGGGCGCGGGTGACCGCTTGCTCACCTCCTACTGCACGCGGGTATCCGCGGGCTAACCCACTACAACCCGCGGGTACCTAACAAAGCAAGAAATCAGGAAAGTTTCCGCCGGGACATGAGGCTTTTTGTCAGTTAACTGAAACTCTCCGCCATGCATGGCTGAAAGTTCACCTAAAACCATAGCTCCTTCTAACCTATAAAAGGAGGGGTAGGGGTACTATTCAAGGAGGGAAAATAATAGCAAAGAAACTCTGCCAAATTGCCAAGTCCCTTATTGTCCCTACCCTTTAGCTTTGCCTCAAGCTTCAGGAGAACTTCATGTTGCAGCAGTTGGAGGACAAAAGAAGAGGAGGAGCCCAAGATCAGGATTGAGGAACGATGGCCAGTCTCAGAATTCATTGTAAGTGATTCATTTTGAGATTAATGAAAATGATGCCTTTCCCATCCCAAGTTCATGAATCTCATCTATGTTATTTGATTTATGTGTTATTTCTAACCCTCTAGTAGATTAGTATCATGCATGTGTAGTCTTACCTTGATTGCAGGAAGCATTGTGGAAGGGGCAGAAGCAGCGAGGAAATAGAAGGCTCAACGGAGGATCTACTTCAATCATCGTTAAAAAGGTGAGTCGATTCTTCCCATGTTTGCTTGAAAAGGGGTTGAGATTTTGGGTAGAAGGTTA
>JZKD02S2285642.1:237059-254218 GCA_000966675.3 Picea glauca | reverse complement strand
TGGGAAATGATGGAAAATATAGTGCAACTGGTATTGGTACCATTACTTTTCAGAGGGAGTCAAGTAAACCATTTCAAGTGAAAAATGTTATGCATGTTCCAGGTCTGAAGAAAAACTTGGTCTCAGTCACAATATTGGAGGATAAAGGCTATGATGTTGTTTTTAGCAGTGTTATAGCCTACCTGCGACATAAAGCAATAGGTCAATTCAAGAAGATAGGGATTCGAGTTAAGAATCTCTACATGTTGCAGGTAGATGGCTACAGTGCCATGATAGGCAAGGCAGAAACAGTGGTGAGTCGGGATGAGGGAAAATTATGGCATAGGATATTAGGCCATCTTCATCATGGATCCTTGAAGAGAATGCAATAAATATCTACTGGAATTCCAAGGGGAACACTTGCTCAGTCAGATCAGTGCAAGGGGTGCACCCTGGGGAAGTATGTAAAGTCCACCTTTCATGAAAAGGAGAACTGTGCTTCGGTAATCCTGGAGAGAGTTCACACAGATGTGTGTGGACCATTATCAGTTTCTTCAATAGAAAAACACATGTATTATGTTATTTTTGTTGATGACTTTTATCGTAAATGTTGGATATTCTTCATGCAGAAGAAGGATGAAACATTCTCAAAGTTTTGCGAGTTTAAAGCATTGGTGGAGAAAGAGTTGGGGAAGCAAGTGAAATCTCTAAGGAGAGATAATGGTGGAGAATACATCTCTAACGAATTCAAAGACTTCTACAACAGAGAAAGATTTCGAAGAGAACTCATAGCGCCTCATAACCCACAGCAAAATGGGGTCGCAGAGAGAAAGAACAGAATGATCGTGGGTGCAGCATGAGCGATGTTGCATGATCAAGGTCTACCATTGCATTTGTGGGCAGAAGCATGCAATACTATGGTTTATGTGTAGAACCGTTGTCCTCATAGAGTACTTGGCATGAGTACACCTGAAGAATCTTTTACTGGTAAGAAACCTAATGTTTCTCATTTTAAAATTTTTAGTTCATCTGTTTATGTGCATGTAAACAAGGATGCCAGGAAGAAGCTGGAACCGACTGTTGAAGTTGGGATATTTGTGGGGTACAAATAAACACCCCATAACTATCGTGTGTATTTTACAAATAGTAAGATGATTGTTATGCGATAGGATATAAAATTCAATGAGGGGAAAGCCATGCGGTTATCGCTTGAGAGGGAGCTAGACTTGCATGTCGAAGAGGAACTGTTGGTTACCAAGGATGAGTCTCAAGATGTGGATCAACCACATGAGGAGGTTCATGGAGTGGAGGAAACCACTCAAGCAGAGCCATCCATCAGAAATGGCAGAAATCACACCATGGAAGTTGATAGATTGAGACTAGATGTTGCACAAAATATAGGAGCCCCTGTTTCACAGCGTAGATAGAGACAGTATCCTGATCGATTTGTTGGATATATGGCTCTCATGAGAAAATGTATTATGACTGAACCATCTTCCTTTCAGGAAGCAGTGCAGGACCCCACTTGGGTTAATTCTATGGTAGAGGAGTATGACTCCATTGTCAAAAATAGTGTATGGGAAATTGTCCCAAGACCGATTGATAAATCAGTGGTAGGTTTGAGATGGATCTACAAGGTAAAGAAAGCTGATAATGGGAGTGTGGAGAAATAAAAGGCCAGGTTTGTGGCTCGGGGCTTCTCACAGATTGAGGGGATAGATTATGGTGAGACCTTTGCATCTGTTGCAAGGTACTCTTCCATAAGATCTATCCTTGCACTCTCAGCACAGATGGGCTGGTGCATTCATCAGATGGATGTTAAAACTGTGTTCCTCAATGGGATCATTGAGGAAGAAGTGTACATTAAGCATACAAAAGGTTTTGAGACCTTTGATAGAGAGTCACATGTGTGAAAACTCAAGAGAGCACTGTATGGGCTGAAGCAAGCACCTCGTGCTCAGTACACTCAAATAGACAGCTATTTCACCGGGTTGGGCTTCACCAAAAGTGAAGCAGATGCAAACCTATACCAAATTGTGGTGGAGGGTAAGCTTTTAATCATTTTGCTTTATGTTCATGATTTAATCTTGAATGGTGATGAGTAGCTGATACGCCCATGCAAGGAGGACCTTGCAAAGGAGTTCAAGATGAAGGATTTGGGCCTTCTTCATTATTTCCTTGGTTTGGAAATATGGCAGCGAGATGGTGAAATTTTTGTGTCTCAAGGAAAGTATACAAGAGAGATACTTGGTAAGTTTCACATGGAGGGTTGCAAACCCATGGATAATCCTCTTCCAGGAAACTAGAGGAAAGAGGATGCTACTTCTGGAGAGGTAGTGGATGCTACTGTCTATCAACAGTTAGTGGGTTTGCTAATGTATTTAGTGAACACAAGACCAGACATTTGCTATGCAGTTAACCAGCTAAGTCAAGAGATGGTTAAGCCTACCAAACTCTTTTGGAAGGTGGGAAAGCATGTCCTGAGATATCTGAAGGGCACATCTGAGTATGGATTATGGTACAAACAGATGGATGAGGTGAAGTTGCATGGCTTCACGGATGCAAATTGGGCGGGCAGCCCAACAGACAGAAAGAGCACATCGGGAGGGATCTTTAGTATCGGATCTACAGTTGTTTCTTGGTACAGCAGGAAACAAAGATCCGTGGCACTTAGTTCAGCTGAAGTGGAATACATGGCAGCAAGCCAAGCTAAATGTGAGGCTATCTAGATGAGAAAGATCTTGGTTGGTTTGTTTGGTTCTCATTTAGATCCGATAGTGATTTATTGTGATAATCAGAGTTGCATTAAACTCTCGATTAATCCTGTGTTTCATGACAGATCTAAGCATACAGATATCCGGTATCATCATCTCAGAGATTGTGTTCAGCAGAAGATCATGTTGCTTCAATACATTCCTTCGGAAGATCAAGATGCAGACATTCTGACGAAGGTGCTCACCGGGAGCAAATTCGAATATCATAGAGACAGGATTGGGGTGAAGGATAATCCCTTTCTTGTTGAGAGGGAGTGTTGAAAAGTCAACAAGAAACATCTGTCTAATTTACTTTTCCCTTAATTAAATTAAACAATAAATGTTAATCTATTATCTCATTCATAACTGAGTGATTTGGAATTGTAACAGAATTATAAGTGTAGTTAAGTGAGGTAATATCAGTTGTACTAGTTGTAACTAAACATGCACTAGTGAGAGTTCAGTTAATCAGTGAACTCACATGAAACTGAAGATTTTCCATGGTTAACTACATGCATGTCAGTTCCAATGGAGATCCAATAGAGATAATAGGTGAAAGGGACAGTTTGGCTATCAGTTGTGATTTGTTCACACATGCAGTGAATATGCTTATGAGCATGTGCAAATGAGGCAATTGTATTCGTTCTATTCATTGGAGAATTCGGATTGCAGAGTTTGTGCAGAGGAGGCAGGTTGTCCGGACACAAAAATTGGCATAGGTATTTGCTAATTTGTGTATGACAGTGTGAGACGATTGTATTGTACTGAGAGCTCTTGGATTAGAGTTTTGTATTAGATTGTTTCATGATTCATGATATACATAATATATGATAGTGGGGTTTTTAGCTTTACGCTTTCCCAGTAAAACTTATGTGTTGTGTGTTATTGATATTTCACTTTGTGCATTGTGGTTGTGATCGTGGTTTAATTGCTTCCGCAATAATAATAGTAGAACCAATTCTGTATTTAACAAGTGACGGAAATTGTTAGATCAGGAGAATCGCAGGAATACATTAATTTGTATCGAAATTTCTTCAGTTCTCAACAAACAAGCAGAGCAAGTACATAGTGATGATATAAAAGGGGTTACCACATCAGATAGCATAATCCATTAATAAACATTATAAGCATGCCCATGGATAATAATCATATATTTTCAAGATATCAATAGGACAGGAAAGGAGTATTTCTATTAATAATTGATCAGCAGAAGTGACAATGTTACAGACTTTCATGTCGGCACGGTTCAAAACCAATAAACCAAGTTCCTTCCAACTGGGTCTCCACCACTTCAATCCTCCACCAAAGGAAAGCTCATAGGAAAGAGGAAATGAGGTCCTCTCAACAATAGGGAAAGATCTTGGGTGATGAACATTGTGTTCATACTTGAGGGACAAAAGCGATGCAGACTCAATATGAAGTAATTTCTCCAGAGTAACTTTGCTCTCAAAGTTGAATGCTTTCTCCTCCTTTTCCATAGCTCGACAGTGTTCTCTTATAGCCTTCAGGATGCAAATAAAGGGCCGAGTCAGAACGTTTCCATTATATGGAAGGTCAAGGATCAGAGATCTTCTGTCGTGATATGGAAACCCAACCTCATTTTTGTATTTTCTGGCACAAATCCCGATGTACGCGGGTTGTGGTGGAGCAACCAAAGTATATGCATATTTCATAGTAGATAGGGAGCGTATATGTGGAAAAATGTATATTTTTATCTATGAATTCATAAAAAATGGATGATAAGTATGCATAGGGAAATGGAAAGAGGCCCTTTGTGCAAGATAGCAATGGTGAGGAAAATCTTGCTATAACAGATGCCCCCTAATGTGTGAGATCAGAGGAGTATATGCGATGGCCGAAATACATTATAAATAACCCAGAAGTGGAGTGGTGTAGAACCAGTTGGACGAACTCAATTGCTCATTACATTATGTATTGACTTTGCATACATGGCTGCCAAGAATACACTATAGATCCATGTCGAAAATATACCAAACAAGTGTTCATGCCCATGAATAGGCAAATACAAATGCAGTTCCATGTCAAAAGTTGTCATAGTCATGAACAAGGCCCAAGAATTCAGACTCAAAATCAATCTGAAGATATCTGTATACCATGGAGTATAATCTGATCTCCCATGATCACTGAAGTCAAATAGGTGTTGGTCTAATGAAAGGGAAGCAATAGCTTAGGAAAGCTGTGACCACATAGTGATGTCTTCAAGTATTCTACACTATCCCCCAAGGTTGCAAGTATACATCATGTGAATAAATGAGTTGAGATCGAACATGATGAGACATCGTTTAATTACCGGTCATTCAGGTATACTGTTAAAAAACGCGAGACAACCTACCAATAATAAAAGTAGGTATCAAGGCACCGAGTACATTCCTACAAGTGTGAAAAAAGGAGTTGGTGTCGAACACTTGAGAAATACATTGATCAGGAGACATTGATGTATTCCCATCTATTAATGGTGAGAGAGCCTGCCACTAATGACTACAAGCCTTAAGGTACTCATCAAAACTCTAGGTCCTATATCCAGAATAGATGAGATGAAGTCGATGGAAAGAGACCCGTTGAAAGGAGAGCATTGAGGCATCTCTCATCAGTCGGCACGAGGAACAAAGTAGGAGCTTCATGATTTGGTGGAGATTGGACGAAGAACATGTTCACGAACCAATGATCCTGTGCATATTTTGTATGTGACAAATGCAAGCGGTACACGGAAAAGACCCTCTGAATAGCGGCCAATGATGAAAACTGTTGACAAAGGCAAGGAAACCACCAATAAGGCTAATGGCATCCAAGACACTGCACGAATCCCAATGTGTGAATAAATTTCTTTCCATCGAACATAAGGGAAACCACCTAGTCAACGATCAATGATGAAATTTCAATTGATGGGTTCAAGATGACCTACCAATGATGAAAATAGGGCCAAGGTGCATGATAAGACCAAAGTATCATGTGATTCTGAGACAAACTGAGGGTATGGCTGACATGCAAAGTCAAGATTTCTGAGGAGTGGCTGACACAGGTTAATGGACTTCCTTTGAACAAGAGCATCAGATATATGGTGGACTCTAGCATCATAGACCCAATGGTGTGACTATTAGATGCAGGAGGCGTCCATAAAGTTCTCTATAGGGACTGTAAGAGTAACTAGTCGGTATAGAAAACTCTATAGCGAGATCAGCTTCCTAAGGCCATGCTAAACCCAAAATTATGATGATGCAAGGACTCAATAACTTTGTGCTTTGTTCAAAGGCGACACGACTTATTCCAATTACAATATAGTACTCCCTTCCTACCTGTGGTTTTTTTTTTTCATAACAAATGAATGCTATGATACAGAGGAGGGAACGAGTGTCGCAAGTAAGAAAAAAGTAGTTCCAGCAGTGGAGCATACCTATGATCAATGAAAGGAAATGCATGCGAGATATGGACACTCGAGGTGATGTTCCCTCCAGGGTATAGGGTGTCAAATTGTGAAGGATATAAACAAGGCTCTTCTTGGTTGAGGATGAAAACTGCTTAGGCAACGGTTTATAATGCAAAGCGAGAACTAGGTAAAGGCTCAATACTGCAAGCAAGGGCATGAGATGCAATCACAACTTAACGCCAAAAAATGTCCTTTTTTATGTCTTCTAGTCTACTTGGTGTGAAAAAGGGGTAAACTTGTGCCAAATAGACATATTTTCAAATCCAATTTACGAGTGTGAAAAAGACAAGTTCACTCAGCAATATTTTCTATTTTTGATAGTGAGTTGGAAAAGAGATTAACGAATACTCATGATCTTTCAAATCCAATTTTAACGAGTGTGAAAGGGGAAAATCACTTGGCAATATTTTCAGCTTTTAGACGAGTCGGAAAAGAGCTTAACTGACACTCGTTTTTGGGAGTCTAATCAACATGTAAAGGGGGAGGCCAAGGCTCCCATCCTGATCTTTTGTCAAAAGTCAGTATCTTGCGAATAGCTGACAAAATCTTGGGAAAACCCAAAGCTCTCCAAGTAGAGGAGGAGAAAGTTCTAATGGAGTACATAGTCTCTGTTATGGTTTGAATAATGTCTCTTAGTAGAAAAGACATAGGTGTGGGTATGGGATGCCCCATCAGGTCATCCCAATCGAAGAGGACCTCGTCAAGACTTGGAGGGAGAGCATTCAGGGGAAGAATAAATCTCTCTCATTCAGAAGGGGGAGGATTTGCAATGTTGATGATATGACTGGAAGGTGTGCCACTGTCTTCAAGGAGAGTAGGATTGACCAGAGATTGCAATGGTGTGGTCACTTCTTCAATTATAGGTTGAAGAGGATGCATAGTAATGGGAGCAAGAGAAATTTCACCCTCGACAAAGGGGGTGAGGTCTGGGGAAGATCGTGGTGGTGGGACCACCGAGACCATCAAAGGAGAAGTGGTGTGAGGAGAAACCATGGGTGTCTCAGAATCTGAAGGGATTTTGGGTGAGCCCCATGCCTTTGGTATCCCGACAGTCGTTGGACACAAACGAGTAAGGTGACTTCCTTCACAAGTCCTGCAAAGGAATTTAGGCTTACGTCTGAGATGTCTAGGCTTCTCTATGTGACTAGCCAGGGAAAGAGAGTTGTCTCTTATATGATGAATAGAAGCCAGAGATGTGATACGACTATAATTTAGGGTGAAGAGGATGGTTCCCCCAACATAATTGGCAGAGTTTGGGAATGAGTTGTCGACATAATTTGTAGAAAATATTGACCCATCTCCAACATGACTAGCAGAGGTTAGCAATGGAGCACCAGTATGACTAATAGTGACTGGGATAGCGATAGATTGCAATATTTGATTCCAAGGTCCAGTGAAGGATTGGGTCTTAAACATTGCAGGCGAGAAAGGATATTGGTGTACTCCCTATCCTTGCCCATAAACATTGTGGTTTATGCCAAAGTGGTCCAAATAGGTCTAGATGGGCATCATCACCGAGGTCTACAAATGGACCGAGGTAGGATAAGAATTATTCAAGTGAGGATATATGTTGCCCCCTTTTGAAGGGGTCCCATAAAGAGGGTATCCCAAACCGTAAAATTGATTCTCCCCATATGAAATACTTGGGGTACTTGAGGACCTATCTTGGAAAAAGTGTTTAAAGGGACTGACATGGCAGATGAAAGATACATGGGTGGGGTGTAATAAGTGGAATAAGCACCCATTTGAGTACTAGCTCCTGAAAGAGCATAGCTAGTATTAGATCCATAAGCGAGAAGGTTCCAACCTTTCATGGGAACATGACTCATATCAAATGAAGAAGTGGGCATGGGGGCGACGGTGCACCCAGGTCCAATGTTAGGATTCATATATGTGGACCAGGGAGAGGGTTGCATGTGGGAAGGCATATCAACAGAAAAATGACTAGAGACCCAAGGTGTGGACTGAGTGTTTTAATTGGGAATACCATTGTAAAAAATGGAAGGATCCGTCCCCATGAAATGAGAAGGCATCATGGGGTGGGTAGCGATGAACAGAGGAGTGAAAGAAACTCCACTATCCATGATAATAAAACCAAAAACAGACTCCTAGGGCCAACTAGTAGTCAAAGAGCATACCAAAAATTCAAATGGCCAATAAGCATGCAAACGGGCTAAAGTGGCTGAGTGGCCTCCCTCGCTAAAGAAGGTATGCGTCATCTAGGAGGGACCTGAGACTCCCTGCTAAAGTTTGGAGGTAACAGAATCAGTTATAAGGGCCCTCGTAGTCTTAACAACCAGTCGATCGGAACCCCCCAGAGAGGTAATCCTCCATAAAGGTTGTGTGTTATTCGACCCCTATCTGAATCAAGATACAAGCAAAATAACCCATGCAAGTAACCTATGATATACCTAAGTCAAGAAACTAATCAACCATTGTATAACTGATGCACAGGTGAATAGTCATAAGTCTGGATTACCATATGGGAAGGGGAGCAAAGCCCGAAACCTTGAAAGTACCACCTCTCATTGAGGTATGGGCACTAGCAAGATCCCCAAATATGAATAAATCCACAGAAATATCTTTGAAACTAGGTGAGTATCCAAGGGTTATCCCTTCAACTAACTTCTCACAACCTCGTGCTTAACTCCAGTGTGAGAGGAGCCTCCTAATATTACCAATTATACAATGGACTTCTCTACTCCCTATCTCATACACATATGTTGATCTAACTACCTTGGAGACGTTTACTCACAAAATCCTATTCCAAGGCACTAAATCCTAGGCTAGTTTGTGCACCCTGAAAAATAAAATCGTGACTATTCAATTTTAGTTTAAAGCATAAATTTTATTAGTCGTGGTTACTCAAAAGGGTATGGAAGTGAAACTCATGATGTTATGACTCTGTAAGAAAATAAATATGAATATAATGCAAAGTCTATCTTTAACTTTTCAATGAATGATATGCTAATAAAAACAATGCAGTCTTCAATTTCAAATCTGCAATTCATAAGTAAAATGCAATCTTCCACTAAATGCGTTAATCTAATGATAAAGATTCAAAGACAAAAATGCCAACCAATGAAAAATGGCTATTTTTTTTATTTTCAATATACTAAAACGAAAGTGCATGGACTGATGAGCAACCTGATATATAAATTTTACTATGTATAAAAGAAATAACTCGAGCAGAATACCAAGGAGCCAAGCAAACATCCCATAGAACAAGGAAAAGTAAAAAATGGAAAACAAAGAGAAATACTATGCCCAAAAATTCAACTCCAAACAGGTTTCCTGTCATCCTAGATAATCTCAACAGGCACTACAGAGACCTAAGAAGGCTCAACAATCTTCAAATCCCACCCAACAGTCACTAAACCAAGCAAACAAGTAAGGAAAAGTGGTATACATGACTGTTCAAGAGAACAGAGCGTATATACACTTCTTGCAGTGAGACAGTAAGCATGTATATGCGATTGTCAAGGAAAAAGGGGTGTATATGATTTAAACAAGGCTAGGCAAGGGAAAAATGCTGAAAACTCAGACCCAGAGTGAACAAAATCTGTCAAGCAGTGCTATGACAAGGAACACAAAGGAAAAGGAGAAATGTAAGAAAAAAAAGTACTTCAACCCTTAGAAGGAAGATCTCTCCCCAGTGTAGTCACCATTTATGTTACAAGCGAAAACCAGAAAAACACTCTATGGCCAAGGGTACACCACAACAAACAGGTATGACTGCAGAAATCTGGTTCTCTACCACTCCACTTCTGGGTTATTTATAATGTATTTTGACCATCACATATACTACTCTGATCTCACACATTAGGGGACATCTATTATAGCAAGATTTTCCTCACCATTGTTATCTTTCACAAAGGACCTTTTTCCATTTCCCTATGTAGACTTATCATCCCTTTTTGATGAATCCAGAGCTAAAAATATACATTTTTCCACATATACACTCCCTATCTGCTATGCAAGATGCGTATACACTAGCTGCTCCACTAAAGCCTGTGTACATTGGGATTTGTGCCAGAAAAACTCTCTATGGACAAGGGTAAACCACAACAGATAGGTATGACTGCAGAAATCAACTCAATTCCATCATATGCTATACAAACTAATGTGAAAGACAAGAAAGAGGCCTACCTCGATCCAACATTCGATGATGTTCCACCGTTGAGCACTTTGACCCAAAGCTTTATACCTACAACTAGCTCTCAACAAACAATTAGAGAAAGTACATAGTGATGATATAAAAGGGGTTAGCACATCAGATAGCATAATCCATTAATAAACATTACAAACATGCCCATGGATTACTCGAGAAAGAGACCAACAATAAAGAAGAGGCTTATGCATTACTCAAAGGCCTACAACTAGAAAATACTGACCAAATTTCCAATATGAATGTTAAGGTGACTCCAAGACAGTCATAAGGATGATGGTCCAGGGGAAAAACCCAAAAAAATTGAGCCTAAAAAGAATAATTGATCAAATAGGAGTGGACTCAAAGTCCCTCAATCCAACATTATTTCACATTTTGATGGAAAACAACACGACAACATATAAATTGGTGAATGAAGCCATCGGGAAACCTCCTGGAACCTTAGGTGTGGAGGGTGCTCAAGTCTTATCCCCCTTAACCTAATGTGACACATGACCAAGAGCCAATGCACAAAGGTTAGAGGTGGTGCTTATTGGAGCTCCAATGCAAAAGAGGATAGGTGGAGTAGGCACGCAGAGCAGGCTAGAGACAGTGGGGAATGGTGGAGCAAAAGGGTGGCAAGTGTGATTTCAACATCTCACCAGCCAAATACAACCGCGGTTAACAATTTATGTGATGGCTTCATCATGGTTTCGGGTGGCCAATTATTTTTTCCATTCGAGCTCGTGGTAACACAAGGGATGAAGTCTCCAACACAGATGGATAGTGCATGTAGCAGCCTAGACACGCAGGTGATTTTTCAAGGTGATGTTAGGTTTAGACCCAAGCCCGCAGATATGAATGCCTCAGGTATATCGCACTAGGTAGATTTTGTGACCTTTCTATTTGGAACAAACTCAACATTAATCGTTACATGGAGTATTTTCAGCTAGTACTTGTCTGTGCAATGGAAAAATCTATTTGTGGTTTGGGTAAGCCATTTATGACCAGTGCTCTCCCTTTACGGCTTAGGATACTCTTTATCATTTTTCTATCAGAGTTTCTCCTCCCAGAGTTTATGTTATCCCCTTCGTTATTCCTTGAATCACCCACCACCTCACCCTCCACCTTGTCTTTGCTCCTCCTAGACCTTAACCCAGTTGTATTTTTTTATTTCGGCTCCACCTTTCTTTTTTCCATTACACAGAAAACCCATTTCGCTGTAGATTTGTGGCCCCCTTAGCAGCTTGGATAATTATCAGAGGAATCAAAGCAAATCAACACTAGTACATATGCAAGGTGTCAAGAGACTTATTGTTGGCTCTGGTAATATGGAACCTGAGGAAGAATGTGTGGGCTGCCAAAGGACATGAATTCAGATGGGCTGATGCAGGAGCATCACCTTTACATCAAGCGAGCCAGCGCGGAGACAATCGGACAGTTGGACGAGCACCAGCACAAATTTTGAAAATCACCTTGGAAGTTGTTGCGCGATCTTAATGAGCCATTAAGATGAGGTGCACTCCTATAATGTAAATGGACCTCGAGCCTTTAGCTCTCGTCCTTAGTAGGTAGAGAAGCATTTAAGATAGTTAATGTAAAGTAGATAGAATTCAATTCTAGATTAGACATTTTCTAGAGCGCAAGAGGGAAATGGGATATAGACACCCTCATTGTGCATTGTAAAAAATTCAGGAAAGGAAGAGAGCAAGAGCATGTAGAGAGTTGTGTGAGAACACCCATGTACAGACATTTGAATTAATAGAAAGGATTGGTTCAAATTCATGGTTTTGTGTTTGTTCTCTGTGTATGGATGTTATGCTCATTTGATGTTTGCTTCCTGTTATATATTTGCTTTATATGTTGTGTATATGATTTCATGTTTGATTTTGAAGTCTGAGAGGATGAAAGAATGAGTTTCAATTGTTTCTCTATCTGAGTAAGAATTACTACAAGGAGTGCAGTTGAAGTGTCCGCAAGGAGTGCGTCGACAAGGATTCAGGGTTGCGTCTCTGAAGCTCAGATAGTTTTACTTTTGTTCTCATTTCCTCAAAGTGTAGTTGGGCATAGGAGCCATGCAAGGAGTGCGCAGGCCGAGTGAAGTTTAGTGTTGTGAACCTGAGTAAGAGTTGAAGGACTGCTGTTGCAGGTGTGCGCAGAGTCAAAATGGATTCAACATTGAGACATGTTTGAAGGTTGTCCGCAAGGAGTGCGCGCAAGAGTCTTTTCCAAGACTCAGAGTCATAAGAAAGCTTAGGAAGGATAAGGCCTTCATAGTTAATTGAAGGACAGTGCAGGGAGTTGGAGTGTGAAGTGTTTAAGCAGGCATCGCAAGTTTACATGCAGGTGGATGAGTTCCACGGAGGAACACTTAGTCATTTCGCAAGTTTCATCAAGAGAAACAGATAGTCGGTATTCTTCAAGGAGGATTCGCGACATCCCGTGAGTCGTAGGATCTCACAGAGAAGTAAGTGAGTTACCGTGAGTATCTCAGAAGGTTAAAATCTCAGGAGGGGCAGAGCCATTGATCTGAGTCACAAGGACTGTCGAATTTACACGTGGAATCATGTATCGAGGTTTTGTGGGTTGAAGTCCTGTGAATATAGCAGAAGGAGTCGCGATATCATGATACGCGATATCCCGACAGTTAAAAGATAGTGTAGGACCACAGCGGAGTCGATAAGTGGAAAGGTGGCACAAGTTTCAAAATTTCACAGGGTGAAGTCCCAAAACATTGACATCAGGATTCGCAATACCGCAAAGTCCGAATCGCCGATGGTGTGAAGGATCGTTGAATAGTCAACTCGCGCGTGCATCGGAGTTTCGGTGTATCGAGGTTCGGGAGTCGGTAAGATGAGTTTCTTGATATCGCAAGTGGCGAAATCGCGATAGAAGGAGTCTCGATAGGAGAGGGAAAAAGGTCAGCATTGACTTGTATCGGGTTTCGGGGATTTGTGGAACCTGCGCTCGACTTTTGGATTCGCAAAATCATGAATTCCGATCCTCTGATTTGTAAAGAGGGGATCCCACGAGGATTCTTATGGGTGTGGATTTTCCGATAGGGAAATAGAAGAACCATTTGGAGTTCTTCAGTCCGATTGGAAAGAAAGATCCTGTGAGTGGACGTGCTTGCGAGCGTGCCTGCGTTAGGTTTGGTATCAGAGCACAGAAATATTCTTTGCTTTCTATAGAAGAGAAAGAGATTCTCCATGCTGCCAAGGAGAGATAGACAATCACCCGATCCAGAGGATAGGGAAATGCCAAGAAGAAGAGGCAGATAGATGATAGATCTAGTTATAAAGAGACAAATGTGTGATCTCTGAGCAAGACTCAAAGACATGGAGACAACGCAAAGATGCACAGCTAGTGCAGGGGATCTGAGTGATTCCGAAAGCGAAGCTGAGGCTGAACGCGAAGAGGAATTTGCAGCCGAAGATGCATCAAATGAGTGTTTGATCAGAGCTATTGCCAGGATGGGTGCAAGAGAAAAGATGGACATTCCATTTTATGAGGGAAACTTGGATGCAGAGGAGCTTCTAGAATGGATTAGAGCTATGGACACATACTTTGACTATGAAGATGTCAAGGAAGAAAAGAAAGTCAAGCATGCTGTCACAAGAATGAAAGGACACGCAACATTGTGGTGGGATGAACTACAAGCTGACAGACACTGTAAGGGCAAGAAGAAGATCAAAAGCTGGGACAGGATGATCGCGAATATGAAGGAAAAATTCATCCCCAGGGATTATCAAATTTCTTTCTTTAGGAGAATGCAGAACCTGAGATAGAAGCCGATGACAGTGAAAGAATACACTGAGGAATTCTATAAACTGAACATCAGGGCAGGTCATCGGGAAAGCGATGATGAAAAAGTTGCCAGATATATGAATGGCCTGAGATATGATATCCAGGATAAGATGAGCATGGTAACCATCCGAACGGTGGAAGATGTTTCTCAGATGGCTCTGAAAGCGGAAGAGAAGCTGAGCCGAAAGCAGAGTCAAAGGGGTCGAGGCAGAAGTCATCCCAGAGGCAAGTCAGTTGCCTAGGATAAATACCAGAAGCCCAAGGATGACTGGAAGAAACATTAGGGTAAAGTTGAGAGGGGTGGAACCTCACAGAGAGGGCCATATGTTGAACAGAGAGGACATTATACTGAGCAGAGAGGAGATTATGCTGACAACAACACTTTTCCTCGTACTAGAGGTAGAGGAAGAGGAAGAGGTGGAGTAATCACATGCTTCACATGTGGAAATAATGGGCACAAGTCTTATGAGTGTCCAAAGAAAAAGAAAGAAACTGGAGAGACTCACATCGCCGAATCACAGAGGCAGGATGTTGAGACAGAAGACGCTGAAGGCAGAAGATCCCTGATGATGCGAAAATTCCTTTTGACACCTGAGAAGGAGATGGAGAGTTCAGTCCAAAGGACCAGACTTTTCAGCACTGCTTGTAAGACCAAGGACAGGGTATGCAAGGTCATCGTAGACAGTGGTAGCATGGATAATCTCATATCTACAGAGATGGTAGAGAAGCTAGAGCTGGAGACGACTGATCATCCAAGCCCATACCGAGTTTCATGGCTACAGAAGGGACACCAGGTAACTGTCACTAAACAATGTTTAGTTGAATTCAAGATAGGAGGATATAATGATAATATCTTATGTGATGTCATTCCCATGGATGTCTGTCATCTATTGCTGGGTAGACAATGGCAATATGACAGAAATCTGATTCATGATGGGAGAATGAACACATACACCCTAGAGAAGAATGGGAGGACACACATGTTGCTTTCGATAAAGGATAAGGAGGTGAAGCCGGAAGTAAGCAACATTGTACTTCTCATGAGTGGGAGGGAACTTCTTACAGAGGTTAAGAAGAAGGAGGATCCACAGTTCATTGTGGTTAGAAAACCGAAGATTGTTCTGACTAGCACAAGAGTGGATGATTTACCAGAGGAGGTTCAGGAACTGCTGGAAGAGTTCCCTGACATCATAGTGGATGAATTACCTCGTTCGTTGCCACCGATCAGGAGTGTGAGTCATCATATTGATCTCATACCAGGATCTATTTTTCCGAACAAAGTTGCGTACAGATTGATGCCGCAAGAGAATGAAGAGGTTAAAAGACAAGTCCAGGATTTGTTGGATAAAGGTTTGGTCAGAGAAAGCTTGAGTTCATGTGTTGTTCCCACAGTACTCAGTCCGAAGAAAGACAGAGGCTCGAGGATGTGTACTGACTCAAGGGAAATTAATAAGATAACCATCAAGTACAGATTTCCATTGCTGAGGATGGATGATCTGATGGATTGGTTAAGTGGAGCAAAGTATTTTTCAAAGATTGATTTGAAAAGTGGATATCATCAGATTCACATGAGAGAAGGTGATGAATGGAAAACAACATTCAAAACAAATGAAGGGTTGTATGAATGGCTTGTTATG
The DNA here is from genome assembly GCA_000966675.3 of Picea glauca. Classification (NCBI taxonomy): domain Eukaryota; kingdom Viridiplantae; phylum Streptophyta; class Pinopsida; order Pinales; family Pinaceae; genus Picea; species Picea glauca. Next base: position 238,450 of record JZKD02S2285642.1, on the reverse strand, counting down.
CCGTTTGGCTTAACAAATGCACCAAGTACCTTCATGAGGTTGATGAATGAAGTCCTGAAGGAGTTCATCGGAAAATTTGTCATTGTGTATCTGGAGGACATACTGATTTACAGTAAGTCAGTGGCAGAGCATCTAAAGCATTTGGCTACAGTGATGCAGAAGCTACAGCAAGAGAAGCTGTTGATAAACATGAAGAAATCCTCATTCATGACGACATAACTCATCTATTTGGGGTTCGTTATTTCGGAAAATGAGTTGAGGATGGATCCAGATAAGGTGGAGATGATCAAGAATTGGCCATCACCGAAGAATATTTTCGAGGTGAGACGTTTTCACAGATTGGCTAGTTTCTATCGGAAATTCATCAGGAATTTTTGTGGAATTAGCGTAGTGATGATGGATACAGTGAAGAAAAGACACAAATCATTTCACTGGACAGAAGAGGCCTAAAAGAGTTTCAATATGTTGAAGAGGAAGATTACGGAACAACCAGTTTTGATGTTACCGGATTTCCAAAATACGTTTCAAGTGAAATGTGATGCAAGCGGATTTGCAATCGAGGCAGTCTTGAGTCAAGAAGACAAGCTAATAGGATATTTTAGCGAGAAGTTGAATGGAGAAACGTTGAAATATTCCACTTATGACAAGGAATTTTATGCTATCATACAGGCACTGAAGAAATGGAGGCATTACTTGATCCCGAAGGAGTTTGTTTTGTACAATGATAATCATGCATTGCAGTTTGTGACTCAGCATGAGATGTTGAATAAGAAACATGTCAAATGGGTTGAGTATATGCAGAATTTCACTTTTGTGATTAAACATATTTCGGGTACTGCTAACAAAGTTGTTGACGCTTTGAACAGGAAGTGTTTGTTGTTGCAGGAGTTCAAAGTCAAAACGTTGGGTTTTGATGATCTCAGGGATATGTACGCTAATGATCCAGATTTTAAGGAAGCGCATGAAGTAGCTGAGAATCCAATTCTTAGAGACAGAAGCCAGTGGGATGAGTACATGATCCAGGAAGGATTGTTGTTTAAGGGAAATCAACTGTGTATTCCAAAATGCTCCATGAGGGAGAACTTGTTGAAGGAGAAACACAGTGGAGGATTGGTAGGGCACTTCGGTCATGAAATTTTTTTTGCAAAGTTGAGTGTTTTATAGGATAAATATGTAAGTGCGGACACAAACCGATCTCCCTAGATCCACCTGGTATCTAGAACAAAATAGGACAAAATAATACACTTTCCCTAGATCTAGCCTATTGAATGAACTAAGAGATAAGGGCTATGGACATACCTTATGAACGCTTTCCTTAGATCTTTGTTGTTCCAAGCTTCGCTTCAATTCTCTCGTCCCGTCCAGATCACAACAAAATGAACCAATCGAAG
>JZKD02S2285642.1:208007-223333 GCA_000966675.3 Picea glauca | reverse complement strand
TTAAGGTAGCCTGCGGGAATCAAGCATTCTCGCAGGAGAATATACAAGTAGCCTGCGAACATGTTTCAAAATGTGAGTTCTGGAAGAAGACAACTGTAACTTTTCTCAGGAAAGTATTCTTGGTAAATAGCTTGATCTTCCATCATCATGATATCATCATGAAATCATCACAATGACCAAATTTGTGGATAACAGAGTGAATCATATTTTCGACTAGGGATGCGATCAGAGGTCAAGAGATTTGTAGACAGATTTAGAATTTGAATGCATTCGAAGGGAAGGAAGTAGAATGCGGGTTTTTATCAACCATTGCCCATACTAGAAAGGCCGTGGGATGCAATTAGCATGGATTTTGTATTGGGGTTTCCAAGGACACAAAGAGGTGTTGATTCAATCTTTGTGGTGGTGGATAGATTTTCCAAAATGGCACACTTCATTCCATGTCAGAAAACTAGTGACACAACTCACATTGCGAACCTATTTTTCAAAGAGATCATTCGACTTCATGGGTTGCCGAGAAGTATAGTTTCGGATCGAGATACGAAATTCATAGGGAATTTTTGGAGGACCTTATGGAAGAAGCTGGGAACTAACTTGGCATTTAGTTTGGCTTATCATCCTCAGACGGATGGACAGATAGAGGTGGTCAACAGAAGTCTGGGAGACTTGCTGAGAAGCCTGGTAATAGAGAACCACAGCCATTGGGACAACATATTACCACAGGTAGAGTTTGCGTATAATGACTCAGTTAACAGGAGCAGAGGGAAGAGTCCATTCCAGGTTGTTTATGGTGTGCAACCGAGAGGAATTTATGAACTGAGGGATTCAGAACAGACTGCGACTAGGAGCGCTAGTGCAGAAGAGTACGTAGAAACGATGAAGAAACTTCACAGCCAGGTGAAGGAGCGGTTGCAGAATTCAAGTCAGGAGTACAAGTGCAGAGCCGATCAGCATAGAAGACAACTTCAATTTGAGGTTGGTGATTTGGTTCTGGCACATTTGAGGAAGGAAAGGTTCTCAAGAGAAACATATAATAAGTTGAAAATGAAGAAAATTGGACCATGTAGGGTTTTGAGGAAATTTGGGGAAAATGCTTATGAGATTGAATTACCCGATGGGATCGAAATTTCTCCGATATTCAATATCTCTGATTTGTACCCATATAAAGTTGAGGAAACAGAGACTAGATATGAATAGACAAAGATCCAATGGACAAAATAGATGCCAGTTGCAGATAAGCCATAGATGGAGTGCATACTGGATAAGAGAGTAAGCAAGAGGACCAGATGGAAAGAATACTTTGAGTATCTGGTCAAATGAAAGAATCATCCAGTTGAAGATGTTAGTTGAGAAAGATAAGCAGAAATACAGAAGCATGGACAAATCGTGCAGGAGCTCATGGACAGGAGCCCATGAAAGTTTTCAAGCCGAGGAGTATGATGCAGGAGCATCGCCTTTACATCAAGCGAGCCAGTGCAGAGACAATCGAACAGCTGGACGAGTGCCAGCACAAATTTTGAAAATCACCTTGGAAGTTGTTGTGCGATCTTAATGAGCCATTAAGATGAGGTGCACTTGTGTAATGTAAATGGACCTTGAGCCTTTAGCTCTCGTCCTTAGTAGGTAGAGAGGCATTTAAGATAGTTAATGTAAAGTAGATAGAATTTAATTCTAGATTAGACAGTTTCTAGAGCGCAAGAGGGAAACGGGATATAGACACCCTCATTGTGCATTGTAAAAAATTCAGGAAAGGAAGAGAGCAAGAGAATGCAGAGAGATGCATGAGAACACCCATGTACAGACATTTGAATTAATAGAAAGGATTGGTTCAAATTCATGGTTTTGTGTTTGTTCTCTGTGTTTGGATGTTATGCTCATTTGATGTTTGCTTCCTGTTATACATTTGCTTTATATGTTGTGTATATGATTTCATGTTTGAGTTTGAAGTATGAGAGGATGAAATAATGAGTTTCAATTGTTTCTCTATCTGAGTAAGAATTCCTGCAAGGAGTGTAGTTGAAGTGTCCGCAAGGAGTGCGTCAACAAGGATTCAGGGTTGCGTCTCTGAAGCTCAGATAGTTTTACTTTTTTTCTCATTTCCTCAAAGTGCAATTGGGTACAAGAGCCGTGCAAGGAATGCACAGGCTGAGTGAAGTTCAGGGTTGCGAACCTGAGTAAGAGTTGAAGTACTGCTACTGCAGGTGTGCGTAGAGTCGAAAGGGATTCAACATTGAGATGTGTTTGAAGGTTATCCGCAAGGAGTGCGCGCAAGAGTCTTTTCCAAGACTCAGAGTCATAAGAAAGCTCAGGAAGGATAAGGCCTTCATAGTTGATTGAAGGACAACGCAGGGAGTTGGCGTGTGAAGTGTTTAAGCAGGCGTCGCAAGTTTGCATGTAGGTGGACGAGTTCCGTGGAGGAACACTTAGTCATTTCGCAGGTTTCATCAGGAGGAATGGACAGTCGGTATTCTCCGAGGAGGATTCGCGACATCCCGTGAGTCGTAGGATCTCACAAAGAAGTAAGTGAGTTACCGCGAGTATCTCAGAAGGTTAAAAGCTCAATAGGGGCAGAACCATTGATCTGAGTCACAAGGACTGTCGAATTTACACATGGAATCGTGTATCAAGGTTTCATGGGTTAAAGTCCCATGAATATAGCAGCAGGAGACACGATATCACAATACACAATATCATGATAGTTAAAAGATAGTGTAGGACCACAGCGGAGTCGGTAAGTGGACAGGTGGCACGAGTTTCAGAATTTCGCAGGGTGAAGTCCCGAAACATTGACATCAAGATTCGCGGACGCGCGAAGTCCGAATCACCGATGGAGTGAAGGATCGTTGAATAGTCAACTCGCGATCGCATCAGAGTTTCGGCGTATCGAGGTTTGGGAGTCGGTAAGACGAGTTGCTTGATATCGCAAGTGGCAAAATCGCGATAGAAGGAGTCCCGGTAGGAGAGGGAAAAAGGTCAGTGTTGACTTGTATCGGGTTTCAGGGATTCATGGAACCTGCAATCGACTTTTGGATTCACGAAATCGCGAATTCCGATCCTCCGATTTGTAAAGAGGGGATCCCACGAGGATTGTTGTGGGTGAAGATTTCCCGATAGGGAAATAGAAGAACCGTTTGGAGTTCTTCGGGCTGATTGGAAAGAAAGATCCTGTGAGAAAACGTGCTTGCGAGCGTGCCTGCGTCATGGGAGCTCTTAGCTCCAATCTAACATTCGAACTTGAAACCCTCTCTCAACACAAACACCTGATTGAAATGATTCAAGATGAAAGTTATGCCTAGAGGAGTCAGATTGAAAAGCAGCATAGTAGTATGGATATAATGCAGCATCATTTGGACCAGCTTGAATGAGCTCATCAACAATAAAGCACACTAGAAAGCACCCAGGGAGCATCCAAGAATGTAAATTTAGTCACAGTCAATAAAATTCCGAACCTCAACGAGCCCAATCCAATATCAATTTGGGAGTAGCAAAGCCCTTCAAAGATCAAAATGGAACCGGGTAGTTGAGTTCTTTTAAAATTCAGATGTCATGTTTTTCTTTTCAGTATATATCAATGAAGTATTTTATAGATTGTATTCTATGAAATGCAATCAATGCAGTATAGCTAGGGAAGGTGGAAACTCTATGAAAACCAATTTGTTTTTAGTATTTTCAAGCTTCAAAGTCTTTACTTCTCAAAGGCCTCTAATGGCCCTTTTTTTGAAATACAGTGGATTTATCCACACTTTTTAATATATATTTCCTAGTTCTTGTAAAAAAAACAAAAAAACATTATTGTTTATGCAAAGAGAATAATGATAAGAATAAAGGAAAAACAAGTAAGAACATTTAGCATAAAACTATGTAAAAATAAGTGAAAAAAGTAAAGTGTTCAATGTGGAGTGAAACTTAGTAAATAAGTTATGGTTATGCTAAGTGAGGAGATACGATGGTACCAGAGATATCGAGGTGCAATTGATTTAAGACAAATTGCTTCTGGCGCATTTAATAAAAAAAAAATTCACATGTAAGTTACTTACAGAATACTACAACCCGTAAATAGAAACTATCCAACATGGAATAGAAAATCACGACATTTACTTCGCAAAAGAGGTAAATAAATTCCATTTTTTTTTGCAAATCTTAGAAAATGAAGGTGCCATAAATGACTCTATTATTGTGTAAATTACAAGGCTTGTTAGAATCATTGGTGCAGAATCTTTGGAAATGCCAAATTGTGGAAGTGGAAACTGTGAGAGTATCAATGATGAATTGTGCACATAAGGGTTGAAAATAATAGAGAGGTCTTGGTTGTACGGGGGATTTAAATGTGCAAATTTTGTGCAATGTGAAAAGTGGGTAAGTAAAAATTCTTTTGACTAAGAAATTTTTGAAGAATAGTGCATTGCGAGAAGAATTTTATACAATTCTAGATGATCAACAAACATTAACACCAAATCCTTTTAACTCATTAGATATGACACTGCATTTACATATATACATATATTAAAAAATAAGTACATAAAGTGAACTTAAGTTATGCATATTCTTAACTTAAAAAATAACATTAAACATATATATCTTGTGCACATATATATCTTCGACACAGACATATGGTCCACACATATATATCTTATGCACATCTTCACAGGCATATCCCCCACATAGGAAACACTTTGTCTACTTTGAACCCTTGTGTGGATAATTCATATCACTCAAACTCCCACATTATTTTACTTCGTAACTCCACACTTCCAATAGTTCCATAGTACATATTTTGACAAGCATTGCAATTTGGATGATAACTAGCTGGTTTATGTCAAATTTATTTTCTAAGATTCCACCAGTCATACTGAGCATTTTGATATGACCATATATCCACACTCTACATTCGTATATAATTGAAATGTTCAATAAGGAGGTTATAATATGTGGGAAGCAATGTAAAGTCTTTGTAGTGAAAACATTTTGCATAAAACTTTGTAAAAAATAAGCAAAAAGGTAAATTGTTCAATGTGGAATAAAAATTAATAAATAAGTGAAGTGTTCAATGCAAATTGATGCAAGAGCATCACTTTCAAAGTCAAATATGCAAGCGTGGAGGCAAAGATATGACATCTCAGCATGGCAGAATTTCAAATCAACATTTAACTCAGAAGTAAATCGAGTTGTTGAGATATTTTGGAAACAACGTTTTTTAATATATCTTGTTTGTAAAAGTCTTATACGGCTATAAGGAGTTGCATATATAGAGTTTCAACTCTTACCTGGAAATAACTGATATTTATTGTAATAGGACAAGGTAGGTAACCACTAAGACCTGATAGGATAGGTTGCAGAGAGGACAGAGAGAGAGAGAGCTCATGGAGCCACTCCTTAGATAGTTGGTTGTTGTATTGTAAAATTAGGATGAGAGTAAGTAGCATAGGATAGCAGGATAGAGTAGACGAAATACGCAGTGAAGAACTGCAATATTATGTAATTTGTTTCATCAATGAATAGAACAAACAAAATTGTCCAAATCCTTTGGACTGTGTTCATTTTGATATGTGACTGAATGAATGTTACCTTATGTGTGGGTGATTTAGTTCATTTCGTTCATGTATGATTGTTAAGAGTTAATCGTATGAGTTCGTGAAGAAACTGGATAAGTTTCAGTTGTTTATCTTTTGAAACTTGTATGCAAGGTGTGCATCTCGTACGCAATGAGTGCGTTGACAGAGTCTCGGATTGACTCAAAGGAGTTCAAAGAGAGAAAAGGGAACTTAGACCAGGTGCAGGAGTGCATAACGTCAAGGAGCGACCAAGGGTCGAAGAATCAGAACAGAGGAATGCAAGGAGTTCGAGAATAATTTATTTTCAAGAAATCCTTTGCTCTGAGTTTAACGAGATCCCGGGAACACAAGGAGTGTGTGGGAAGTCGAAATCTTCAAGGATATCAAGCTCAGACGAGATAAAACTTTTTAGAAGTGTAGATGAGGTCCAAGAGATGAACTCGTAGGAGGAATAAAAGTCAAGGCCTTTGAACACTTAGAAAATTTTCTAACTCGGAGGAATTCAGAAGCTCAGGAGGAGGAGTGGCAACAGTCGTTGGATCACAGCTTAGAGGATCAACAGTTGTCTGATCAAAGCAAGGTGCACGAGCCTTAGCACTTTTCACATGCTGGAGAGTGAACTTATCTAAGTCCCAAAGTCTCGAAGTAATTTGAGGTTGTCCATCATCAAGGAGGATAGGTGGTGCAAGATCCACAACTCCAGAAGTTCATGGACAAGGAGGAGGTGGAATAGCCGAAGTAGATCCTGACCGTTTATCATGAGGGGATACGTGTCAACAGATTAGTGGTTTCAGGGAAATCACTTTGAGAGTTTTAGTTGAGAGATGAAACTCCCGAAACCCTAAGTTCAAAGGATATCTAGACCGTTAGATCCAGAGAGACATGTGGCGACGTATCGTGAGCTATGGAGAAATAACTTCAAGAGTTCAGTTGAGAGTTGAAACTCCTGAAGCCTGGAGATCCGAAGATCTGAGGTAAACCTCAATCATCTGATCCATAGGGAAGGTGGCATAAATCCGTGGACTTCAGGTAAATACCCAAAGTAAATCTCAATCATCCGATTCAAGGGGACACATGGAAGAAATATGAATACTTCAAGGAGAAGTGAAAGTTGAGAATTGAAAAGTCTGAAGCCCGAATACCTGAAGGGATTTCAAGCGTCAGATCAGTGGGAGACACGCACCAATGGATTACTAGTTCTGGATAAAAGCAATTGGGGAAAATGTTGATATTTGAGATTTTCGAAGTCCGGAATCCCAAAATGACCAGATTCGTCAATTGAATAGGGTACATGGAAGAAGACCTGTCATTGCGGGAGAAAGCAAGGTTTGAGAGTTGAAAACTATGAACATCGAATTGTGGAACAAGTCATGTTCGTTGATTTGAAAGGGTCAGATATGCTCTGCAGGTTTGAAAGGGGCATATCTAAACCGTCAGTTCAGAAGCACCGTCAAGATCATAAGATCGACGATCAACTCACATTTCGAGGATAAAAGGTGTTTGAACTTTAATAAAATGAGACCAGGCCGCAATCAAGACAATGATATTGGCAAAAGGACATATGGTGGTGCAAAGTGAATTGCAGGGAGAAAAGTAGTTTGGTTCCAAACCACTCTTGGTCATGCCCACAATCACATTTTTATGTGAGGTCATCATCCAAGGTCACATCAAACAAGGGGCTTATCAAAAAAGGTTCTAGCACCCAAAATCTGAGATTTTGCAAGTGTGAAGGGGAAGGCCACGGGTTCCATAAGACCTGCGCCAAAAAGCCAAAAGGGCATGTGGTTAGATACATAATGTGACCACCAAGGTTTTAGAGAGTTGTTTGACTCAAGAATCGAAGATCCTTGACCAGGAGGTCGTGTAGCCTTACAAGGGAGTATGGGAGTTGCATCAAGTGGCATCAAAGCTTATTTTGAATTTGTTTGCAGACAACAGACAAAGGAGAAAGGAGATAAATTAATATTGTTTGTGGCATCAAGAGTTGATTCTAAAGGTAACGCAATGGAATCATGCCACCTAGAAGACGCAGAGTGAATACAAAAATGGAAAAAGAAATGAGGTGACTCAGAATGAGGTTGGACGCCATGGAAATAGCGCAGAGGAGAGAACCAAACACTGGATATATCAGTGAAGATGAGAGCGAAGAGATAGACATCAAAGAATATGTAGCAGAGAATGTTGTAGAAGACTACTTATTGAAAGTTGTTTCAAGAATAGGAGCCAAAGAAAAAATAGAAGTACCAATGTATGAAGGCAATTTAGAAGTTGAAGAATTGTTGGATTGGGTACGAGCTATGGACAAGTACTTCGATTACAAAGACATCAAAGAAGAAAAGATGGTGAAGCATGTAGTGACAAGACTGAAAGGTCATGCAGCACTATGGTGGGATGAACTGCAGGCCGATCGTAGATGCAAGGGTAAGAAGAAAATTAAAAGATGGGATAGGATGGTAGCCAAGATGAAGGAAAACTTTATCCCAAAGGATTACCAAATTAATCTGTTCAGAAGATTGCAAAACTTGAGACAAAAAATTTTATCAGTGAAGGAGTACACTGAAGAATTTTATACAGACTGAACATCAGGGCTGGACAAAAAGAGAATGAAGATGAAAAACCAGCCAGGTATATCAATGGGATAAGATATGAAATACAAGAGAAGATCAACATGATGTTTGTTAGTCAAGTTGAGGATGCTTATCAAGCAGCCTTGAAAGATGAAGAAAAATTGGCCAGGAAACAAAGCCAGCGAAACAAAGGAGGAAATTCAAGTAGAGGTAAGGGAACCAATAGAGAGAAGTTCCAAAAACCAAAGCATGAAGTTGGAAAGCAACATAGTCACCCTGAGAAAGGTGGAAGTTCTAAAGAAGGACAACATGGAGGAAGAAGCTCTTTTCATAGAGGAAGAGGAAGAGCCAAAGGAGGTTAAATTAGATGTTATGCCTATGGAAAACTAGGGCACAAGTCTTGGGAATGTCCTGAGAGAAATAAATAAGGAGGAGGCGAAGCACACATTTCTGAAGCACAGAAGCATGTGGAAGCAAAAGAAACAGAAGGAGGAAAGAACCTCATGATGAGGAAAATTATTCTTAAAACAGAGAAGGAGGTAGAGGAACCAGTTCAGTGAACAAGTCTGTTAAAAAATGCTTGCAAGACAAAAGAAGGATTTTGCAAGGTGATCATAGACAATGGGAGCACTGACAATCTAGTATCCACAGAGAGGGTGGAGAAACTGGAACTGAAGACAACTGCACATCCAAACCCATACAAGGTATCATGGTTGCAGAAAGGAAATCAAGTAATGGTAATTCAATAATGCCAAGTTGAATTTAAAATAGGAGTTTATAGGGATGAAATATTATGTGATGTAATTCTTATGGATGTCTGTCATATTTCACTGGGAAGACCATGGTAGTTTGATAGAAAAGTTATTCATGATGGGAAAAAAAATACTTATACCTTGGAAAAGAATGGCAGGACACATATGTTGTTACCAATAGAAGACAAAGAGAAAAAGAGGGAAGCTATTTCAAGTGTACTTTTCATGTGTGGGAAGGAACTCTTGAATGAAGTCAAGAAGGAGAAAGAAATGTAGTTTTTTGTAGTGAGGAAGCCTAGAGTTATCCTTACAAATAATTATGTGGAATATTTTCCTGAAGAGATCTAAGAACTATTAGAAAACTTTGTTGACATAGTAGTGGATGAGTTACCTCACTCATTTCCACCCATTATAAGCCATCATATTGACCTCATTCCAGGAGCTAGTTTACCAAACAAAGAAGCTTATAGGATGACACCTAGAGAGAATGAAGAAGTTAAAAATCAAGTCCAGGAGTTGTTGGATAAAGGTTTAGTCAGGGAAAGCCTAATCCCATGTGCAGTACCAACTTTGTTGAGTCCAAAGAAGGATGGAGGATGGAGAATGTGTACAGATTTCAGAGACATCAACAAGATCACCACTAGGTATAGATTCCCTTTACCAAGGATGGATGATTTTATGGATTGTTTGAGTGGAGAAAGCTATTTTTCCAAGATAGACTTGAAGAGAGGATATCATCAAATAAGGATGAGAGAGGGAGATGAATGGAAAACAAAATTCAAGACAAATGAAGGTTTGTTTGAATGGATGGTCATGCCATTTGGGTTGATAAATGCACCAAGCACATTTATGAGATTAATGAATGAAGTATTGAAAGACTTCATAGGAAAAAATTTCATAGTGTATCTGGATGACATACTAATATTTAGTAAGACAGAGGGATAACACTTAAAACATCTGACATCAGTGATGGAAAAGTTGTAGAAAGAAAAATTGATGATAAATATGAAGAAAATCTCTTTTATGAAGACATAACTCATATACTTGGGTTTTGTGATCTCTTCAAACAAATTGAAGATGGATCCAGAAAAGGTGAGACCAATCAAAGGATGGCCAATGCCAGGAAGCATATTTGAGGTAAGAATTTTTCATGGGTTAGCAAGTTTTTATAGAAAGTTTATCAAAAGTTTCAGTGGTATATGTACACCCATGCTAGACACTGTGAAAAAGAAACACAAGTCTTTTAGTTGGATAGAGGAAGATGAAAAAAGTTTCAAAGTGTTGAAGGAGAAGATCACAGAACAACTAATTCTGGTCTTACAATATTTTGGAAAAACATTTCAAGTGAGATGTGATGAAAGTGGAGTAGCTATTGGAGCAGTCTTGAGTCAGGATAATATGTCAGTTTCTTATTTCAGTGAGAAACTAAATGACACCAAGAAGAAGTATTCCACATATGACAAAGAATTTTATGCAGTGATTCAAGCTTTGAATAATTGGAGGCACTATCTAATTCCTAAATAATTTGTCTTGTACAGTGATAATCAAGATTTGTAGTTTATTACTAGGAAAGAAAAGTTGAATCAGAGACATGCTAAATGGGTATAATTTATGCAAAATTTTACTTTTGTTATTAAACATATTGTTGGAACTGCTAACAAAGTTGCAGATGCTTTGAGCAGGAGGGGTTTAATCATACAGGAATTCCAAGTGGAGACCTTAGGATTTGAACACCTCAAGGAAATGTATCGAGAAGACCCAGATTTTAAGGAAGCTTATGGGGCATGTAAGAATCATTTGTTGGGAGAGAGAATCCCATGGAAAAAATATTTGATCTAGGATGGATTATTATTCAAAGGGAGACAATTATGCATACCAAGATGCTCAATGAGAGATAACCTGTTGAAAGAGAAACACAATGGAGGTTTAGCTGGACATTTTGGTCATGATAAGGCATTTGCACAACTGAGAAGTTCATACTATTGGTCGAGCATGAGGGAAGAGGTGAAAAGGTTTGTGAACAAATGTATAATTTGCCAGTATGCAAAAGGAAGACAACAAAACACTAGTTTATATCAGCCATTACCAATTCTAGAAAGGTTGTGTGATGCAATCAATATGGATTTTGTATTGGGATTTCCTAGAACCCAGAAGGGGAGTGATTCCATATTTGTTGTGGTGTATAGATTTTCAAAAATGACACATTTTACACAATGCTATAAAAGAAATGATGCTACACACATAGCCAATTTTTTTTTCAAAGAAGTGGTGAGACTACATGGATTGCCTAGGAGCATAGTCTCAAAACGAGACACAAAATTTATAGTACACTTTTGGAGAACTCTATGGAAGAGGTTGGGGAAAAACTTGTCCTTTAGTTCAACATATCACCCTCAGAAAAATGGAAAGACTGAAGTAGTAAACATGAGTCTGGGAAACTTGTTAAGAATTTTAGTCACTGAGCAAGGTCATCAATGGGATCAGATTCTGGCACAAGAAGAATTTGCATTTAACAATTTAGTGAATAGAAGCACGGTGAAAAGTCCATATGAAATTGTGTATGGTATACAACCAAGAGGGATTACATAATTGAGAGATATTAATCAAGATGAGTTCAGAAGTACTGGAGTAGAATATTTTGCAACAGAAATTTAGAAACTCCATGACAGAGTCAAAGAACAGCTACAGGACAACAACTAGAAATATAAGAAGATAGTTGATCAGAAGAGGAGAGAAGTTCAATTCGAAGTAGGAGATGAAGTTTTAGCTCATTTGAGAAAAGAAAGGTTTCCAAGAGGGACATATAACAAGTTGAAGATGAAGAAGATAGGACCATGGAGGATTCTCGAAAAATTCGTAGCTAATGCTTATGAAATTGGATTGCCAGACAATGTCAGGATATCATCAATATTCAATGTTGCAGACCTGTATCCTTACATGAGAGACAATGTAGGAGAATCAGATGAACATAAATAAGTTCAATGGGAAGAATAATTTCCAACAACAGAAAAACCTTAGATGGATAAAATCATTGAACAGAGAGTTGGAAAGAAGACTAGGAGGAATACATATCCTAAATACTTAGTGAAGTGGAAAGATCATCTAGTGGAAGATTCAAGTTGGGTCACATAACCTAATATTTTGAAGTATGGAAACACAGTGCAGGAGCTCATGGATAGGAGTCCATGAATATTTTAGCCAGAGGAGTATGATGCAGGAGCATCACTTTCAAAATCAAATATGAAAGCGTGGAGGTAGAGATATGACATCTCAACATGGGAGAATTTCAAATCAACATTTAACTCAGAATTAAATCGAGTTGTTGAGATATTTTGGAAGCAACATTTTTTAATATATCTTGTTTGTAAAAGTCTTATATGACTGTAAGGAGTTTCAGATATAGAGTGTCAAATCTTGTCTGGCAATAACTGATAGTTATTGTAATAGGACAAGGTAGGTAACCGCTAAGACCCAATAGGATAGTTTGTAGATAGGATGGAGAGAGAGCTCGTGGAGCCACTCCTTAGATAGTTGGTTGTTGTATTGTAAAAGTAGGATGGGAATAAGTAGCAGAGGGATAAAAGGATAGAGTAGATGAAAGACACAGTGAGGAACTACAATATTATATAATTTGTTTAATGAATGAATAGAACATTCATAATTTTCCAAATCCTTCGTGATGTGTTCATTTTGATATGTGATTGAATGAATGTTACATTATGTGTGGGTGATTTAGTTCATTTCATTCATGTATGATTGTTAAGAGTTAATCATATGAGTTCGTGATGAAACTGGATAAGTTTCAATTGATTCTCTTCTGAAACTGGTATGCAAGGTGTGCATCTCATACGCAAGGAGTGTGTTGGAAGAGTCTTGGATTGAATCAGAGGAGTCCAGAGAGAGAAAAGGGAAATTAGACCAGGTGCAGGAGTGCACATCATCACGGAGCGACCAAGCGTTGAAGAATCAGAACAAAGGAACGCAAGGAGCACGGGAAGAATTTTTTTTCAAGAAATCCTTTGATATGAGTTTGACAAGATCCCAGGAATGTAAGGAGTGTGTGGGAAGTCGAAATATTCAAGGATATCAATATCATAAGAGATATCACTTTTCAGAAGTGTAGACGAGGTCTAAGAGATGGACTCGCAGGAGGAAAAAAGGTTGAGGCCTTTGAACAGTTAGAAAATTTTCTAAGTCAAAGAAAGTCAAAAGCTCATGAGGAGGAGAAAAAACAACCATTGGATCACAACATAGAGGATCAATAGCCATATGATCAAATAAAGGTGCAAAATCCTTAACACTTTTCACACGCAGGAGAGTGAACTTACCAAAGTCCCAAAGTCCCAAAGTAATTTGAGACCATCCATTGTAAAGGAGGATAGGTGGCGCAAGATCCACAACTATGGAAGTTAGTGGACAAGGAGGAGGTGAAATAGAAGAAGAATATCATGATCGTTGATCACTAAGAGATACGTGTAAGCAGATCAGTGGCTTCAGGGAAATCACTTCGAGAATTTCAATTGAGAGTTGAAAATATTGAAACCTGAAGTCTGAAGGAGATCTGGACTGTTATATACAGAGAGAGACGTGGTGATAAATCATGAGCTCCGAATAAATCACTTCAAGAATTCAGTTGAGAGTTGAAACTCTCAAAGCCCAGAGAGCCAAATATCTGAGGCAAACCTCAATCGTCCAATCCAGAGGGTAGGTGGCATAAATCCGTGGACTCCAGGTAAAGACTTGAAGTAAATATCAACCATCTGATTCAAGGGGATATGCGATAGAAATATGCATACTTCGAGGAGAAGTGAAATTTGAGAATTGAAAATTTCGAAGCCCAAAGACCTAAAGGGATTTCAACCGTCAGATTAGTGGGAGACATGTGTCAGTGGATTACTAGTTCCAGATAAAAGAAATTGGGGAAAAGTTGAGATTTGATATTTCCGAAGTCCAGAATCCCGAAATGACCAGAGTCGTCGATTGAAGAGGGCACATGGCAGAAGACCTGTCATTGTGGGAGAAAGCAAGGTTTGAGATTTGAAAAATCCAAATGTCGAATCGTGGAACAAGTCACATCCGTTGATTTGAAATGGTCAGATCTGATCCGCATGTTTGAAAGGGGGAGATCAGAACCGTCAGTTCAGAAGCACCGTCAAGATCATAAGATCAACGATCACCTTATATTTTTGGGACATAAGGTGTTCGAACTTTAATAAATTGAGGGCGGGCCACAATCGAGACCACAGTATTGGAAAAAGGATACATGGTGGCTCAAAGTGAATTGTGGGGAAAAAATTAGTTTAGTTCCAAACCACTCTTGGGTGCATCCGCAATCACATGTTTATGTGAGGTCATCACCCAAGGTCACATCAAAATAGGGGCTTATTAGAAAAGGATCTAGCTCCCAAACTCTAATATTTCGCAAGTGCGAAGGAGAAGGTTTCAGATGCCATAAGACCTGCGCCAGAAAGCTGAAAGGGCTTGTGGTTAGGTACAAAACATGGCCATCAAGGTTTCAGAGAGTCATTTGACTCAAGAATCGAAGATCCTTGACCGGGAGGTCATGTAGCCTTATAGGAGAGTAAGGGGGTTGCATCACAAAGGTTAACATATGTGGGAAGCAATGTAAAGTGTTTGGAGGTTAGGATGGGTGTGAACCAATGAAAAGTATCTGCATGTCAGAATTGCGGGAAGTAGAGTGAGTATAATTCTTCACACAATAGATAAATAGTGAAACTTAATATCAACAAATGAAAAGGTAAGATAAACTTGTTTCTTAGATTGAATGTTATGCCAATAACCTGTAAAATTCTATAGCCAACAAACATTAACATCAAAGTATTATAAATTTTTAGATATCTCAATACACTTACACATATAAATATATTAAAAAATAAGTATATAAAGTGAACACAATGCTTCTATGCATATGGTTAACTTAAAAGTTATTGTTAAACACACACACACACATATATATCTTTGACATAGACATAACATCCACATATATATACCGTCCACATGTCTGCATAGGCATATCCCCTGCAGAGGAAACACTTAGTCTAACTTGAAACCTTGTGCGGATAATTCATATCACTCATCCTATCGCATTGTCGCAATTCGCAACGCCACACTTCCAATAGTTCCATAGGATATATACTTACTAATGATGTAATTTGCATGATAACCAACTGCTTTGTGATAAGTTTATTTTCTAAGAGTCCATCAGTTGTGCAAAGAATGTTTTTATGACCATATCTACACACTCTGCATTAGTAAATAAGTGAAATGTCCAATCAAGAGGTTAGCATATGTGCGAAGAAATGTAAATTCTTTTTAGTGAAAACAATTTTCATAAAACTTTGTAAAAGATAAGAAAAATGGTAAAGTACTCAATGTGGAATAAAAGTTTCTCAAAATTTATGCATAGTACTAAATTTAAAGAGGGCTCAGAAGAG
>JZKD02S2285642.1:173740-200758 GCA_000966675.3 Picea glauca | reverse complement strand
ACAATTAGTTTTTGTTTTTCTACTTCTCCCTCCAACACATTGAAGATTTGGTTGCAAATCATACTGTTCAAAGTCAAATATGTTTGTTCCTCCTTGGGTCAATGTACCATCAACGTCTAGAAGATCATTGTCCACTTGTTGAATTGCACTTTCCATATCACCATAGGTTGGATTGACATTATATGTAAAATTAGCTTCATTGGATTGTATTAAAATTTTGTGAAAATAATAAGTATCTTTCCATGTAGGCCAATTATCCTCTCATGTATATTCACTTTTTTCGAACAAGACATACAACAATAGTTTCTCTTTGCAAAAATTGTCATAGTCAATGTGCTTGTTATATTTGACAAATCATATCACATTTGGGTTTTTCCTTTTCGATATGTGTGTACCTATTTTTTATACTTGGATACAAATTCAACAACACAAAGATTCTTAATGGCATGTGGTCATTCAATATATTAATCAATAATAGAGTTCCACATCACATCTTCTTAGTTGCCAGGTTCTTGTTTCAATAAAAAAGATAGCTTAAGGAAGATTGTTTGTTGATATATTAGACATGTTCTTATAATTATACATGCTCTTGAACTACTATTTAGTGGAAGAGAAAGCACAATATGGACCGGTTGTTTCACAAACATTTGTTGAAGATTCAACATTGTATTTCCAAGCGTACACATCATTTGCATAACATCGATTTTGTTTTTTTTCATGTTCTTTGCATATCCTTATGAATGTGTTTGTCATAGATTTGTTGACTTTGGAAATATATGAATTTCAATATGATGTTGCCACATATGCATTCAGAACAAATTGTGTATCTATGTTTGCATTCCAAAAATTTGGCATGTCTTTTTCAAAGTTGTTGTTCCAAATATGTGAAGGTTTTTATTTCAAGAATATTGTCAGTTGTTTTAGTGTGCACTATATTAGGAGAAAGAACTCATCCTCTGATACTCCCATTTGCGTCAAGAGGCCTTCGAAGGTAATTAAATTGTCATCGTTTTTTTTGGTCTAGTTATGAAAACAACAACTTTGAATTTATGTTAACAACTTTGTCTAGTAACTCAATTAGTTCAAGAATCATTGTCATTGTCATTGTTGGCATAGGGAAGTTTTATCAACAATGTGAATTCTTTCATTTATTACAACTTCTTATATGGGAATTCTTATACAATTTGGTACGATCAGGATGTAGATGATTTGTGTCACATGTTATCTAGTTTTCCAAGAACTTTGCAATTTCTAAATCATTGGTCTTTCCATATATCGGTGCATATTCTATCCACAAAAACCAGATTTTCTATAGTAATGAGTACAAGTAACTAGGTCCTTTCTTATCAGATAATCAATGTCCTTGTCTTCCAGTATTTCAGAGTGCTTTTCATTTTTTCTATTCCTATACAAATTTGTCAATGCACATACCAATTCATGCCACTGTTGCTCTGCACTCGTGAATGCCATGAAAATGATTAGAGGCCCCAACTATCATATCATTGAAAATAAATTTTGTAAGACACACAACCACCTAAGTACCCTTTTAAGGGATGGCATATTAAATTTCGCTTTCCTTCAACCATATCCAAACCTCTTTTTGAGGACATCGTTGTCTTCCACTCGTCGAGAGATTTCCAACGACTATAAGTTTGCTAAAAAAAGATCTCTAGATTCCTTTTAAATATTTGGGGCCTTATTTGACAAAAGACCTCTTAACTTCCATGTGGCACCCATGTGGTTCCACATCACTTGTGTTACATAACATGGAACTGGTGTGTCACCAACATCATCTTCTAATGGAAACATGGTTTCTATCATGGATGATGGCATGGCACCTTGCATGCAATTCACCGGGCATCGACCCTCAACCTTTTCTATGCCCAAAGTAAAGCTCCAAATCCTCTCAAGATATGCTCTCACCAGTTGATGACACCTATCCACTATTTTTCAGGACCGCGAGACCTCGGAACCTCGGATCCTAGGTTCTTGGGACCTCAACCTTTTCGCTATTTTCAAAGACAAAAAGGGCATGATCTAGTGTTGAGCTCACACCTTGCACACACAAACCTGTCTTGTATTTCAACCTATCTTAACTGTGGCATGATACGTGGCCACCATCACCTTGTGACACGTGGAACTTGTACCACTTGATATGTGGCACTCATTTTCCACCTGGACGTTCATCCAAATATGCCAAATATGTGTGACATGTGGCACCACTCATGTCACGACATGTGGAACCATTTGGTAATCATGGACATCGGGAACTTCACTCCTTACCGACCTCCTATAGGCTAAAACTCCTTGAGTTCCATCGTTTGGGGATTACAAGATAATTAAACAAGTTAATCTTGTGATTAAGTAAGGTAATCCCATGATTAAGGATAGTTAAATTCATTAATTCTTGGGGTTACGATTCTATGAGATGTACGAATGATATATCTTATGCTTTGATTAGAAAACTATTATGGTTCTTTTCACAAATTTGATTTGGTAGCAGTTCTAAGGATTAGACGTTGGATATTTAGAGCGTCAGTCAATAGATCGATGGATCTTAGACCTTGGCACTTTCCCTATCTCCTATAACCTAAAACTACTGAGGTCCACCATTCGGTAATTACGAGGTAATTAGCTACATTAATATTGGGATTATGACTCCTGGCCTTTACCACTAGATCTATGGCTCATATATGTTGGCTTCTTAGATCCAATAGCCCAGATCATAAGGCACTCTTACAAAATTTTAATCCTAATGGGGCCCACTCTTCATCCTTTTGACAAACCAAAAAATGACACTTATTGTCCTTCGAACACATTAGCTGTCATGATGGCATGACACATCACATTGATGTTACTTTCCCTCTCCTTGTTCTTATATGTGATAATGGTATGGAACCAGGGGTTGGAACCCTACTCCCTGGCTCCAAAACACCTAATATGATTGGACAATCATCGCTCTTCCATATATCGATTAGGTGGTATTTATTCCTCCATGGCTTTGATGATGACAAGTGTCATATCCATGATTTTAGTGTCAACTCTCTTCCGAGATTACATAATAGATCAATGGAGAACACTTGTTGATCGTAAATTCAATGAATACGGGAAACGACTCCCTCTAATGGGATTTGACACTTATCTATGATAGTGGCAAGGTTAGAACCAAGAGTCAGAACCCTACTTTTGGCATCGACATGTCGGGTATTTATCATATTCTTTCCACCAAGGATCTCCCGATATTCCAGGATCTGATATTCTATCTATATAGTGTGATTGATGATTGACATATAATGTTGGTTGTGGAGATTGATTATCATCCTGATTCATAGGTCATTATCATCCTGATTCATAGGTCTTTGTTTTCAACTATGTTTATACCCCATGAAGACTTTACACCATGGAAGAATGTACACTCCTCCATGCGGGGGGAGTGTATATGGGGGTTACCCCCTCTATGGGGTCCATCCCCTTGGATGGGGGGTCCAGGGGAAAGCGGACCCCTGGTGGGGGTTTAAGGGAGAAGCCATCGAAGGAAAAAATTCCCTTGTAAATGTATATTGTAATTTCATTGTAAATATGGACCGTTCATTATAAGGTGGCAGATACGACGGTAGAACTTATGTTAGGGTTTTTTTCCCTATAAGGCAACCCTCTTTTATGAGGGAAATGTATTATGGTTTTGCATCATTGTGAATATTGTATTTTGAGAGAGGAGACCGTGAGAGATAGCAGAGGAATTTATAGTAAGTGTGTTGTAGGTTGTATCCCTTCATTTGTTGGATAATAATAAAGGAGGGACCTAGAAATTTCTCTGGTGGATGTATCCCACACTAGGTGAACCATGTATATCTATGTCTCTATTGTATTGTGTATCTTCTATGTTTTATTTCTGGATTTGTTTTATTTTATTTCTCTGCAGTCCTATTTTTCTAACGACTGGTATCAGAGCGAAAGGTAACTCACAAAAAAAGAGGGTTCCTAGTTCGAGTGGGAGAAATGGTGGAAGATGGCAATTTTAGGGTCGAGAAATTTAACAACCAAAACTACTAGTTATGGAAGATGCAGATGGAATATTATTTATATCATAAGGATCTATACCTACCATTGGGTGGAATAACAAAGAATGCAATGGCCATGAAGGACTAAGAATGGGAGGTTCTTGACAGAAGGGCACTAGGAACGATATGGCTAAGCTTGGCAATGTCATTGGCTTTCAATATTTTGAAAGAAAAGGCAACGAAGGAGTTGATGGATGCATTGGATAAATTATATGAAAAACCCTTAGCATTTGATAAGGTATTTATAATGAAGAGATTATTTAATATGAATATTTTAGAAGGTGGGTCTATAGAAAATCATTTAAATGAATTTAATATAGTCATTAATCAACTAAGTTCTGTAAAATTAGACTTTGATGATGAGTTTAGGGATCTTCTAATCTTGTGCTCATTGCCAGAAAGTTCGAACGACTTGGTCATGGTTGTAAGTAACTCTGTCTTTGGTTCAAATACTTTAAAATTTGATGATGTTGTTGGTGTTATCCTTAGTGAGGAAATGCAATGGAAAAGAACAGGTGAGACATCAGGTAATTCGTTGAACATGGAGAACAAGGGAAGAGAAAAGGATAGAGGAAAGGGCTTAGGGAACCATGAGAATTATAGGAAGGACAGATCCAAATCCAAACTGGGAAAGATAGAGTGATGGAATTGTGGGAAGAAAGGACATCTGAAGAAAGACTGTAGAGCTCCAAAGAAATAAAGAGATGGACATCAGGAGAAAAATCATGAAGCAAATAGAACAGGTGATGTGTTACAAGATGCTTTGATTCTTTCTGTAAATAATATTTTTGAGTCTTGGGTGGTATATTTAGGGGCTTCATTTCATGCCACACCCCATAGGAAACATTTTCTAGATTATGTTCAAGGTTATTTTGGAGAGGTTCATTTCGGTTGTTGTTCAAGAGTCTGTACTTAAGGCTAGAAAGTATAGGGTCTAGGCATCTGAAAGTGAGTAAAAGATAAAAAAAGGGGAAGAATCAACCTTCGGGAAAAGAAGCTAAGGATGATTTCTAAGTTGTCTCTGTCTTTCTTCCAAATGTTCCTGGATGCTTATATCCCGTTCAATTGTAGCCCATGAACATTCGAGTTTGACCCGGGTGATGGCAGTTTTAAGTATGGTGTCAAAAAGGTTCAAAATGATGCTGGTTTGATCCGATAGGTTGGGTTCAATGTTGGGATGTCTTGCAACGAGCATAGTCATGGAGAAACAAAAATTGAAAAGAAAGTTCAAGGTTTAAGATGCTACTTCAATTTTTTAACCGTATAAAAGAGAATTTCTGAATCCGATGTTCAAGGTAGAAAACAAACCAAAGGCCTTCTCCCGTAACTGAATTAATTTTTTAAAGAATCATGTATGAAATTTTAGAAAACATTAAGCTGTCAACAATGTGAGGATCCTATCAAGGGAGAATCTCACCCTGTAAACAAAAGAAGAAATCTGAAAAAGCATAAAATAGAGAGATCTAAAAAGTTCACAGGTCTTGTACCTGCTGATAGTTGATTTAGAGGAAAAGAAAAAAACAATTAGACCACTAAACAATTGGTCACCATAGTATAAGTTGTATTAAAGTGCAACTAAGCATTCATTAGAAATATATATGTGAAATGAAATTTAAGATAAGATAACAGAGAAATCAAAACTCATAACTCAGTCTTCACGGAATCAAGAATCTTCAGATTGTTTTTTATTAATCAAAAGAATAAGGTCTCTATTACAATCAGCCAAGAAAAAGGCCTCTCTAGTGCTCACTTCAAAATGCCTATTTATACAAACTACTAAACATTCAAATTTCAATCGTTCCTGAAGTTTTCGGTTACAAAATGGGAAATTTAAGCATTTCGCTTCTTTTTCTTTGTCCTCCTTCATGTAGGTAGAGCACCTCCCTTTCTTTACTCTTTGTGTTCTAAAATTAGAACAGGCATAAATTTGTCATTATTTGGCACCGGAAACCTACCACTTCACCTACTTGGTGAAAGTGACGCACCTCTCCACCAACTCGGCTATCAACCTGGAAGGCTAGGATTGGTTGTTTGCCTCAAAAGTGTAACAATCCTTTGCTAACTATGACAACCTTCCCCCTACTTGTCGGTCTTCAGTGATGATAGAACATAACTGTACACTTGGTTTTATTAACCATTTATCCACTTGCACTATATCAGTCTAGCTTATCTGTGATATTTCAGCCTGCTATTTTTCCTCGTTCTCCTTGATATTGAGAAGGTGCTTGGCTATATCGATCTGGCCCAGTTTCCTAGTGTTGCTTTCCCTATTGAGATCCAACAAGATTTCCTTTATCAAGCCGAAATTTTCTTCACAAGAGTTTCTCATTTCTTTAGCTCATTCTCTACTTTCTGATATATTATGCTCCCACACCTTCAGCAAGATATTACCTCTAGTTTGTTCTAGGATGGAAAGCCTGGAACTACTGACCATTTATTTTTTAGTCATGGATATAATAGCCTCTTAGAAAGTGACCTGAGACACCCTAGCTTCTCTTTCTCTCAAATAAATGTCTTCCAGTACTTGGTCAATGGTATAGCAATGGTTTTGGATGGCTTCCACTTTAGCAAGTAAATCTTGCTGAGCTACTGACACTCTTTTTTGGATTTCGATGGCTTCGGATTTGAATATCCTGATATCTATAACTTGGCTCTCGATAGAATTCAATTTTACCTATAACTATATGATCAGTTCTTCTTGTTGTCTTACCTGTGCTTGGTTGGTCTGGGCCAACTGATGTATTTGCTCGAGATCGGATCTGAGCCACTCGATTTCCTTTCGATCGACTACTCTGGCTTGTTATAGACCTGTGTTCACCTGATCTCTGGCATTTTCCTTTGTTGTAGCTAGCTTAGCCTCCAATGTTCTAATCAAGCAGTTCTTCCGCTTTAACTGTTCCTTTAGAGATCCGATGGAATACTAGTTGGCTGTAGCAAAATCCCCCAATGTCCCTGTTATCTAAGTGGTGAATTCCTCCTTTTTCATGGCCTTCCCATTGGCTAGGATTTTGATTTTTTTGGCTACTGTGTCCACTTCTCGATAAATCTCTTGCTTCACAATGGCCTTTCTCTTCTTATCGAAGAAGAATTCATTTGGAGGAAACTCTTTTACAATAATGGGCATTAGTTATTCACCAAAACTCCATCCCGCATTGGGGATCCCTTTTGTGGACTGCAGGGGAGTGATAGAAATGATGGGACTGTCGATTTACTTGGATGGTTTCTCTAGGGTAACAACCGTGGCTGGCTTGTTTGATGAGTTGGGGATCTCGGCTTCCTCTTCCAGGTCCCTGGTTTTCTTTTTCTTTTCCTAATTTTCCTCTTGGTTAGGACCTGAATCTTTTGAGCCCTTGGCTTCCATTTGCTGCATATATGAAATATGTGGGTTCTTACCCTGTAAAACAGGGGGAAGGCAGCTCCACCAGTGTTCCTGCAATTTGAATAAATCGACCATCTCCCTGGGCGACAGGGCTTGAATCTGACTTAGGATCTTGGCATAACATCTCACACCTCGGAAGATGTCATCATGAGGCGAATGCTCATGTTTGTATCTTTTCAGGCCACAATTCACCATGTGATTATTCATGACCTTGTGTGGGTCATGTTTCTTAAACTCGATGTCGACCAATTTAAAATCCTCCAAGGCCATAGCCTCGGCTTTGGCATGTACAAAATCTAATAAAGAATATGTATAAAAATTAATGGGGAAAGGTGGCCATACCTTCTTCGAAAAAACTTTGAGCTCTTTGCTTATGCCACCGATCACGGTCTTCCTGGCAATTCCACGACATACCATCTTATCCGACACGAATAGTGGTAGAGCATATGGGGGAAAAAAGGCGCCAAAAAACCTAATGTATCAAAACTTTGCCTCTCCATACCAGTCAGCCATACTACTCAAGTTGGCCGCGATGCTATCTTAAATCCTAGGAGGTGGGTTACCAAAGATGGATACGTGCATTGGTACCATTACCCAGTTGAAAATATTGTATATGAATTATTTGGCCTTGTCCTCCCAAAGTTTCGAGTCATATACATGAATAGGCTCAATATTAGATGGAGTCCATCTCCAACTCATTAGAAGGAAAGGCTTCATGAAACAAATATCGTCCATGATGTAGATGGACATGAAAAATGAAGTTGCTTTCCCACTCACCTTCTGCGCTTGATATTCGGTAGTTTGACTGGTTAGACTATCCGACAATAGTTTGTCCCAGTCGAAAGAAAAACCTTCATCAACTGTATGAATCAAAGGCACCCACGGGAGGAAAAGGTGTGCGGTGTCCTCCTTCCCATACAACCTACAGGCCATCATTGCTATATACCTGAATTGTGGTTCTGAGGAGGAGATTGAATAAATTCCATTACCATCTACCCTGAATTTTGGGGGGTGCGAAACCCAATCCTTGATCAGATCAGACAAGTTTCTGCCACATTTGATTGCATTCCTTCCGCTTGAAACCTTCCAGAAACTTGGCATCATACACGAAGTTTGGTGTGGGTGACAGCTGATACATTGCCTGCAAATGTTTTGGTCTAAAAGTCCCAATCATCACCTTCTTCTTACTGATAATAGTCCTGGTCGGGATATCCACATGGTCTAGCGCCCATATGATCATATGATAATAGGGAAGGAGCCATGGCCTTGCCACTATTTTGTGCATCTCTTCTTGAATGACAATTTTGTATTTTGTGGCCAAATCATCCCTCTCATTATCGTTAGAATCATCTAAACAAATCACCAATTCCAACTGAAGAATGTCAGAGATGTATGTCCAGGTTTTGATAGTATCAATACTTCGGGGTGAAGTATTGGAAACAACATATGATCCCTAACCTGAACTCTCGGCAGCCACCTTGGACACTTTTCGTGGAGCCATGATTGAGGACTCTGTACTCACATATCCCATAGTAAAAATGTAAATACAAATAGAAGTTATCCTGATGAAAATGCTATGTGTGCAAAATAGAAATAAAATCGAAATAATGAAAGAAAAAACTCTTTATCTTAGTATTTCAACCCTTGGTGTCCTTGCGAACATAACGGTCAAAACATTTAAAGAAAGATTTTAGCAGTAAAAGAGAGATCCTACTATATGTCATGTCGTCGTATTTCAAATAAATGCCATAATTTTTTTATGAGTTGTGACACGAATCAGCGCAAAAACATTTAAATTTACTCCGTAGACAGTGCATGTTAAAGTTTGCATTAACGCATCAATTAATCCATCTTATCTCCTTTAATTAAGTTTTCTTTAGTCTTTAATCCCCCATTTTTCAACATTCACCGTATAGGAAGATTTCACTCCTACCCTTTGAGCCCCCAAAACCCGAAATCGCGATGATGCGATCTAGTTAAAAGAAATCGTGGTATAAAAAAAGTGCTTAATTAATCCATGCTTAATTAATTAATATCATGACTTCGTGACTCAGAGCTACGAAGGTATGGTTTTTTGAGAGAGTGATAGCCGAGTCACGAAACCCCAACAATGCTTAACTAGGGTTTAAAGTAACTTACTCCTGACACTAACCTGGGTAAACTTTTAATACCATTTCGTGACTTCGCATATCGGAGTTTGGAAACCATGTGACTTGTAACTCCTGAAGCGTGATAGCATGAGGTAATAAAAGTAATAATCTTGCTTAGCAGTTAAAAGATAGTGATTTAGGACTATAACGGCCATCGCCACTTTGCATGTCTTGGTATTGAGGCTTTCGGTGGGTAAAGATCATAAAGTAAAAGACAACATGAAAACCAACTTTTGATTTTAGGAATTATATTTCAACCACTTGGAAAAGGCGACTCCAACATAGGCTCAAACTAGGGATCCCATCTCCCTGCGGGACGGGGAGAAAAGTATACCATGTGCCTGTATTGGGTAAATGGAGTCATTGGTTTCTTTCTGCGAAACTTGTTTTAGGAAGGGGATACGGAGGGAAAAAGAGATTTTGTCTTTACTTCTGAAAATCTTTTCAAAATTCAATTGCGTTCTAAACTCAGTTGTACCCCTTTTGATGAATTTCTCCTTCTTGAAACTGAATTCAAGTCTTCTTTAAGATAAGAAAAACAGTCTTAGGAAATTCAACGGATCTTGTGGATTTTGGTTTGCATCAAACAAAGTAAATTCCATGCTTTTAATCGGGGGGGTCCTATCTGAACTTGGGATGCAGATTCAGTTTCGAAAAGGCTGGTTACCAGAGTAGAGTGAAAATTAAGTATGATAGCCTTAAAGATATCTCAGATATTGCTTCACTACCAATGAGCCCATTCAGTACCTCGGTGAAGTTATCTGGCCCTTTTTACTGAATTTCCTTTCACCACTTCAAATAAGAATTATGCATTTAAATGTTGAGATGAGGGAAATCATTTATGAATTTCCTTTCATCATCTTCTTGGACTATATGGGGGCAATAAAATATGAATTTCCTTTCACCATCTGACTTATATTTTACTTTTTAAAACATGAAGTGGGGGCAATTAGTTTGTATAAGGCATACCAGGGATGATATCTGTGTAATATTCATAGTGGAGGTATGTCATCTTTCTTTGATTACTTGGGAACAACCTTCTCTTAACTTTCAAAACACCTTAACCCGTAGGGAAAATGGGAAAAATTACTTCCAAGGGCCTTCCTTTGAGCCAGCCTCAATCCTTTGAAGACTGTTAAAAAACCTAGAGGAGTCAGGATCAACCTACACATAACTTTGTTTAGTAGGAGACTGAGGAGTTGTGAGGACTGTCTTACTTTCTAAGGTTTGTTTTCCAGCTTCCAAAGATAAAATGTAACCTCTTCTCCCCTTATGGGAAACCTGGGAAAGGTGCTTGTCTTTTTAAGAAGGTAAATCCAAGGACAGAAAAAGGGTGATGGAGAAAGGTCTGGAATTTGAAATACAGGGGTCATGGATTAAACCCAACTCTTGGAACCCTTTCTCGGAGACACTTTACTCTCTCTGCTTATTTTAATTACCTCATATATTTATCTAGGTGAAAATATTAGGACCCAGAGTAAGAACTCATTATTTTAATGAAATATCATACTTATGAGACCGTCACGACACTTTAGACACCTTCGTTTGAAATACAGACCTCTCTGGAATTCGTACCTTTGCCTTACCACTTCGTTCTCTTCTAAAATAACGGAAAATCTTTTCTATCACCTGTTTTTGACAAATTTATTTTCCGATATATGACCGTCTGTTTATTCCTTTTGCTCATTTGGTCTACAAGATACGATCCTATAAGGGAACAACACAAAGAGTATCAGGGCTTTAAAAGAATTGAATGCGTTGAAAATTTCATATCCATACTTCTAGAAAAACACTGACCTATTTTATTTGTGATGAAAGTAGACTTACTAAAGAAAAATTATGAAATAAAAGGAAAACACAAACTGGTATATATAGTGGAAATTTTGGAAACCATTTATTGCATATAGTGCTTTAGATAACGCTCGTTGACAGGGGCGTTGAGGATTTTACCGTCTAAATTTTCTAATAGAAATGAATTTTTTCCTTCAGGAGCTGTGACTTTGAACGGTCCGTACTATATATGATCAAATTTACCATGTTTTGTCGAGTCTTCCTTTCTAGCATCCCATTTCAAAACCAAATCGCCAAGAATAAATTCTTTGTCCTTGGCCTTACGATCAAATAACGCTTTCATGTTGCCCTAGTATTTCTGTAGCCTTTCATCCACTTCAGCCCTGTGTAGTTAGACTTCGATCAGATGGTTTATTCTTCTTGTGACATGATTTTGTTTTTCTTTCTCATCTTGCGAAAGTTTCATTACAGGAAGCACTAGATTTATAGGTAATACTACATCAGTCCCGTATACCATTTGGAAAGGAGAAGTGCCGATAGATTTTTTTGTACCTATCTGATTCGCCCAAAAAGCGTGTTTCAAATGCACATGCCAAGATTTTTTGTTTTCGCTCAACACTTTCTTAATTATAGTGATTAGAATCTTGATGGAAGACTCGGCTAGCCCATTTCCTTGGGGGTAATATGCCATGGAATGATCAAGCACGATATTATACTTTTGGCAAAAGATGACCATAGCCATAGATTTAAATGCTTGGGCATTATCCATGACTATCTTTCGGGGGCAACCAAATCTAGACAAAATGTTTTCTTCTAGGAAATCCATTACCACTGAATCCGTTGCCTTTCTAGTTGGAATAGACTCCACCCATTTGGTGAAGTAATCTGTAGCAATTAGCATCCATTTATTTTGAGGACTGGAAAGAGGGTTAATTTCACCTATAAAATCTAGTCCCCATTGTTGAAAAGGGGCTTCCATTTTGACCAGAACCAACGCTAGCGTTGGGAGTTTGTGCTTGCCTCCAAAAAATTGACAAGGGTTACAGGCTTTCACTTTGGTATTGACGTCTGAGAAAAGTTTGGGACAAAAATATCCTTCCCTTAGGATCTTATAAGTTGTTTCGCTCCAGGCGTGATGTCCTCCACACACTCCTTCGTGAAATTTTTTTATGACCTTCTTTGTTTCTGATTCAACTAAACAAACCAACAAGAAGCCTAGTGGGTCTTTCCAATACAATTGGCTTTTGGATATATAGTACTTCACCGCATGCAGCTTCAACATCCTGGCTTTAAATGGCGATAGGTCACTCGGGCATTTCAAGGTCAGCAGGTAGGACACTATGTATTTATACCAATCTGATGAGGCAAACTTCTCTTCGATTCTAATTACAGTTATTTGTTCATCGATCTCATTCATGTCCACACATTCTTCACCTCCCTCTAGGCCATTTACTCTAAGGGCTCTGAAATTTGATTCAGTTAAGAGCTTAGCCAAACCTTGTTCTTTTGATTGTCTCATCGGTCTTATCTCCAGGTTGAATTCTTGAATTTTAGCGAGCCACCCTCCCCTTTTCCCATCACTATCAGACTAAACCAAAATGTCTTTTATGGAACTAGTGGGTACGTATGCAATTACCTTGGAATGTAACATGTAGGTTTTTAAAGCCTTTAATGCCTTCACCATAGCATATGATTTATTTTCCATTATATCATATCTGAGTTTAGTGTCTCTAAGAATTTGACTAAAAAAGGCTATTGGTTGCTCGAAACCTTCTTCATTTTTATAGAGGAGTACCGCGGCAAGTGTGTGTTCAGAGGTGAACTAGAAAATCATAAAATCTTTTAGATAATCAGGGCTAGCCAGTATGGGTGCTTCGCTTATAACTTTCTTGATGCATGCAAACGTTGATTTGGCTTCTGCTGTCCATTTCAATTCATTGTTCTTCTTTAGCATATCTATGATCAGCTTCATGATTTCAACAAAGTTTGGGATAAATCTCCTCAAAAAAATTATTTTTCCTAAAAATCACTTTATCTCTTTTACATTCCTAGGGATATTTATGGTGTCTATAGCTTCAACCCTCTTAGGATCAATTTTAATTCCATATCGAGACACAATATGGCCCAAGACTTTACCTTCTTGCATAGCAAAGTGATACTTTTTGGGTTTTAAAGAAAAACAAAACCTGTGACATTTCTCAAACATCTGCTTGAGATGTATCAGATGATCTTCATCAGATTTAGAAAAAATGGTTAGATCATCAAGATAGATAACCACAAATTTATCCCTTTCGTCGATGAAAGTGATATCCATAGCATGTTGGAAAGTAGCACCTACATTCATTAAACCAAAAGGCATCTTGTCATACATAAATGTACCCCAAGGGGTGGTGAAGGCTATTTTTTCTTTATCGTGCTCATTGAGAACAATTTGATTGTACCCGGAAAACCCGTCGATCACCGACATCCTATTTGCCCCAACTACTTTTTCTAAAATGTGATCCATTTTGGGTAGAGGGTAATTGTCTTTGAGGGAGGACTTATTTAGATTTCTAAAATCAACACACAGTCTAATCTCCCCACTTTTATTTCTAACCAGGACTAGGTTTGTTACCCAGTCGGAGTATCTCAATGGTACGATTATTTTTGCATCCAGGAGTTTTTTGACTTCCCTTTCGACCATGAGCAATAAAATAGGATTGATTTGTTTGAGTTTTTGTCTAAAAGGTTTGACACCAAGCTTTAGGGGTATCTTGTGTTCAATCATAGTGGTGTCATAGGTTCTCATCTCTTCGTATGACCAAGAGAAAATGTCTTTATACTTCCCGAGTAAGTCTTTATACTTAATTTTTACCTCGGGAGGAAGGTACTTTGATATTTTTACTATCCTAGGCTCCTCTTCGATCCCTATGTCACAGTCTTCAACCTCTTTTGGTTGGGGTTGCAAAGTAGATTTTAAGGGCATATCATTTTGGTCAAGCAGTCTCTCAAGAGAGATTAGTCCCTTTGGAATCTGATTGTTCTTTAAAACCAACATGCGATGATTAGCAATCTTTTCCTGGAACCCCTGAGGATCCTCTCCCTCTTGCATGATCCATGTGTGGTCATTTTGGTTTTCTTGGTCAACGTGAGTTTCGGCGAAGTCGTCCACCATCTCGAGGAACTTCCTGATCTGTTCATCATCTTCAAAAAATTGTCAGTGTTGGATTTTGTTTGGTATGGAAGGTTTGTTCCTCACCTCTATGTGGTACCTTAGTTTAAAATCTGTAGGGGGGGCGAACATTGAGGCTTCTTTGGCTAATGAATCAGCTTGCAAGTTTTTAGAGCATGGGATGAAATGAACATTTACCGATGAGAAGAAATTTTCTATTAAATCCCAGGCGCAATTCCTGTAAGATCTTAATCTTGGGTGTTTGTCCTGGTATTGTCGATTTATCTATTTCACTATCAACTCTGCGTCTTCGTATACTTCCAATTTCTTTATGTTTAGTTTCCTGGTAGCTTCCAACCCTAAGACTAGAGCCTCATACTCACATATGTTATTGGTGTAGTCTATATCCCACTGAAGCCTATAAGAGAAAGGAATAACAAATTCATTTTTAGGTGCTACAAATAGTACTCCCACACCTGCTCCTTCATATGACAATGCACCATCAAAAAACATTTTCCAAATTCCAGTGCTATACATATTTTCATCTATCTTTCCTGATTCATTTTCATCTATGTAATTGTCTTCTGTACAACTATTTACACCATCATCAAAAGACAAAATACAATTCCCTAGATCTTGATCGGCAACATAAACAGGATAATTGTTATGATTCTGTGGGTCACTCACTATGTATGCTAGCCTCGTTTCCCTATATAGCTGAGTAAATTGTCCACCAAACATAGGAATCATGGCATAGGTCATGTCTATTTGAAGAGACCCCCCAAGTTTGGCTCCCCATGACCTAGATAGTAGCAAGCCATACTTCGGAGGTATATTGGCGATAACTACATCCATCAGGATGCCTTTCACCGGAACCTGTGCAAGAGTGACTACTAAATATTTTATCATACCCATGCACTTATATCTCCTTGAGTCAAAAGAGTAGAGATCTCCATAAGGCTTGAAGATATTGAGGCCTATTCTGTCCATAATAGACATGGGCATTACATTATGTGAGGCTCCAGATTCTAGCATGCAGTTATGTAGCAGTCGATCATGCACATCTAGGGTAATATAGAAGGGAGCAATGGTGTCTTTGGCACCCTCGAAATGTGGACCCAAAGTGATATTAGGCTTATCATATTCCAATTTTATCACGTCAGAGTGACTTTATGGATCCGAAAAACCTATCATTTTGGTTATCTTCTTTCGATACACAGGATTCTTTGCTAATTCGACCAAAGGGATTGGTATTTTGATCTTATTTATCTCATTTTCAAGGATGAAACCTCCACTACCTTTATCCGTTTCTCTGGTTGAAACCTCGGACTCCTTATTTTCTAACTTATTTATTTGTGATGATTTATTTCCTGTGAGTTTATTTACCAGTATATGTGTTTCAACTATCTTAATTTCTTTTGCTTGGGTCTCAGCCTCTTTTACTTTGGGATTCTGCGAATCTACCCCTTTTATTTTTCTATTATGCATCTCGGTCTCTTTTGATGCAGGCTCATATATTTCACCTCTAGGGAGAATTTTCTTGGGTTGAGGAGTCAACGCAGGTTTGTTTTTAGGCCTCAAGTTGTACTTACGTTGGACCTCAGCCATTATAGAATTCATCATTTCTTGATAGACAGAAACATCAGTGTTGTTTATGTCATCATCTTTATTTGATGGTTGTTGTGTGTTCAAGGATTTCTCATAATATTCTTTAGTTAAATAAGGTTGTGTGCAGTCGTCACCTAAATTTGTCACGTCTTCTTCCAGATCCTCGAAATCTTGCAGGTCATTTCCTCCTATAAAATTTTCATTTTTTAAAGGAGTTTCAATTTTTTGGTCTTCATTTTTAGTCTGTCTTTGTTGATTTTGACGGTTGGGGTTTCTTCTGAATTCCCTCTTAACGAAAGGGTCAGCCTTGTATTGATCTAGCTCCATTCTATAAATCTTATTTGATAACTCTTTAATTATCCTAGCTATATCATCCATTTTACCATCTGAGGATCTACTAGGCCCTGAGGGTCCCACTTGTTCCCTAAAACATTTAGTTTCTTGGTTTCCCGTTTCTACTTTTGTTTTTAATTTTCCAGAAGCCATCATGTTAGATTCGATCTCTACGGCATCATCTTACATTCAGGTTAGGGTATCCCCTCTCCTTTCTCTCAAAAGAAGTGCGAAATCGAGTTCGAAGGCTCCCGCAAAGGTTACCTTGATTGCAGGTTGGGATGGTTTAACCTCGACTAGGATCTTATTATATAACTTGTTAAACCTTTGAATGAATTCCATAACAGTTTCTGAATTTTTTTTCTTTAAAGACTTGAACTCGGTCAAATAATACAAATGGTCTTTTCTTTCGCCCCATTGTCTAAGAAAAGAGTCTTCTAAGGCATCATAGGATAATATTGAACCTACGGGTAGACTTCGAAACTAGGTTCGTACCTGTCCTTCGAAAGTCTAAACAAATAACCTCAAATATACGTCTTCGTGTTCGAGACCTAGGATATATGTGAACTGATCAAAGAAATTTATATGTTTGGTCGCGGTTAGGTCCCCTTCCCCTATAAATTTAGGTAAGTTTTTCATGTATTTTTCAGGAAGGTCATGAAGAGGGACAGGCACGACTAGAGGCGCATATCTGGCAGCTACTTTAGCAAAATATCTGGGAGGCGGGGGTGGCCCTTGCACCCCCCCTTCCTCCTCCTGGAGCCCCTCAACCTCCTCCTCCTAAAACCCCTCCACCTCCCCCTTCGGTGGCCACCATCAGAACTATTGGATAGGAAAACGATGCGTTATACAGAGGGTTCTGGAACACTAAAAGAGAATCTTTAGCTTCTTTGAGAGATGAGAAAACTGAAGAAGGGTGAAAAGGGATGCGAGGAATGGGTTCCTCGGATTTGCAAGAGATGTAATCAAGGGAACCCACTGGCATGGAATCTGAGTATATGGTATACTCTTTGGGACTTGGTGAGGTCAGGAAATCTAACTGAAGGGTCGGCGGGATATCGATCACTGATAAATTTAATGCCAAATTTTCACCTATATGTACGCTAGAGGTTGTTGGATGGATTTCATTTTTAACTTCAGGGAAAGCTAAAGTTGGGTTGAGGGTTTTAAGGGGAGATTTGTGAGAATTTAAAGATTCAAAAGGAATCTTAGCCTTGGGTTGCGGGTACCTAAGCTGGTATACTGCAGTGGTTGGCTTAAGGGAACCTCTTGTTTTCAGTATTTTTTTGGGATCGGAAACGGGTGTGGTCTGTTTACCATCCGGGTTTTGTTTGTTGTTCCTTCAACTGGATGCCAGCTTACTTAAATGTGGAGTCACCAAGTGAATGATAAAAATATCCTTTACAAGGTGTTCACTCTTTGTTCACTATCAAAGGGTAGAAACTTGCAAAAATGTCATTCTCCCAAGGAAAAGGTTTCGTAACTTCGTTCCCCGGCAACGACGCTAGAAAGATGTTGTTCCAGAGTATGTACTTAAGGCTAGAAAGTATAGGGTCTAGGCATCCGAAAGTGAGTAAAATATAAAAGAGGGGAAGAATCAACCTTCAGGAAAATAAGCTAAGGATGATTCTAAGTTGTCTTTGTCTCACTTTCAAGTGTTCCTGGATGCTTATATCCCATTCAATTGTGGCCCATGAACATTCGATTTTGACCCAAGTGATGGCAGTTTTAAGTATGGTGTCAAAAAGGTTCAAAGTGATACTGGTTTGATCCAATAGGCCAGGTTCAATGTTGGGATGTCTTGCAATGGGCACAATCATGGAGAAACAGAAATTGAAAAGAAAGTTCAAGGTTTAAGATGCTACTTCAATTTTTTAACCGTATAAAAGAGAATTTATGAATTCGATGTTGAAGGTAGAAAACAAACCAAAGGCCTTCTCCCGTAACTGAATTAATTTTTTAAAGAATCACGTATGAAATGTGAGAAAACATTAAGTTGTCGACAATGTGAGGCTCCTATCAAGGGAGAATCTCACCCTGTAAACAGAAGAAGAAGAAAACAAGAAGAAATCTGACAAAGCATAAAATATAGAGATCTAAAAAGTTCACAAGTCTTACACCTATTGATAGTTAATACAGAGGAAAAATTGTAAATGATTAGATGACTAAATAGTTGGTCATGATAGTAGAAGTTGTACTAAAGTGCAGCTAAGAATTCATCAGAAATATATATGTGAAATGAAATTTAATATAAGATAATAGAGAAAGAAAAAACCATAACTCAGCCTTCACGGAATCAGAAATCTTCGGATTGCTTTTTATTAATCAAAATAAGAAGGT
This sequence comes from Picea glauca, assembly GCA_000966675.3. Taxonomy (NCBI): domain Eukaryota; kingdom Viridiplantae; phylum Streptophyta; class Pinopsida; order Pinales; family Pinaceae; genus Picea; species Picea glauca. Next base: position 181,945 of record JZKD02S2285642.1, on the reverse strand, counting down.
CTCTATTACAATCAGCCAAGAAAAATCCCTCTCTGGTGCTCACTTCAAAATGTCTATTTATACAAACTTCTAAACATTCGAATTTCAATCGTTCCCGAAGTTTTCAGTTACAAAATGGGAAATTTAAGCATTTCGCTTCTTTGTCTTTGCCCTCCTTCATGCGGGTAGAGCACCTTCATTTCTTTACTCTTTGGGTTCTAAAAATAGAACAGAAAGACATTTGTCATTATTTGGCACCAGAAACCTGCCCCTTTGCTTGCTTGGTGCACGTGACGCACCTCTCCACCAACTGGGCTATCAACATGGAAGGATTTTCTTGGTTGTTTGCCTCAAAAGTGTAACAATCCTTTGCTAATTGTGGAAACCTTCCTCCTACTTGTCGGTCTTCAGTGATGATAGAACATAACTATACACTTGGTTTTATTAACCATTTATCCACTTGGACTATATGAGTCTGGATTATCTGTGATATTTCAGCCTACTATTTTTCCTCATTCTCATTGATATTGAGTAGGTACTTGGCTATATCGATCTGGCCCAGTGTCCCAGTGCTGCTTTCCCTATTGAGATCCAACAAAATTTCGTTTATCAAGCCGAAATTTTCTTCACAATAGTTTCTCATTTCTTTAGCTCATTCTCTGCTTTCTAATATATTACACTCCCATGCCTTCAGCAAGATATTACCTCTAGTTTTCCCTGGGATGGAAATTATGGAACTACTGACCATTTCTTTTTTCATCATGACTATAACTGCCTCTTGGAAAGTGACCCGAGCCACCCAACTTCTCTTTCTCTCAAAGAAATGTCTTCCAGTACTTGGTCAATGGTCTGGAAATGGTTTTGTATGGCTTCCACTTTAGAAAGTAAATCTTTCTCAACTACTAACACTCTTTTTGGGATTTCAATGGCTTGGGATTTGAATATACTGATATCTATAACCTGGCTCTTGACAAAATTCAACTTTACCTGTAACTGCCTGATCAGTTCTTCTTGTTGGCTTACCTGTGCTTGGCTGGTCTGGGCCGACTAATGTATTTGCTCGAGATCGGATCTAAGCCACTCGATTTCCTTTTGATCAGCTACTCTAGCTTGTTCTAGACCTGTTTTCACCTTATCTCTGGCATTTTCCTATGTTGTAGCTAGATTAGCCTCCAATGTTCTTATCAAGTGGTTCTTCCACTTTAACTTTTCCTTTAGAGATCCGATGGAATATTGGTTGGCTGTAGCAAAATCCCCCAACGTCCCTATTATCTGAGTGGTGAATTCCTCTTTTTTCATGGCCTTCCCATCGACTAGGATTTTTAATTTTTTGGCTACTGTGTCTGTTTCTCGGTAAATCTCTTGCTTCACAACATCCTTTCTCTTCTTATCGAAGAAGAATTCATTCGGAGGCAACTCTTCTACAGTAATGGGCATTAGTTCTTCACCGAAAATCCATCCCACGTCGGGGGTTCCCTTTGTGGACTGTAGGGGAGTGATAGAAACAATGGGACTGTCGATTTCCTTGGATGGTTTCTATGGGTTAACAACCGTGGTTGGCTTGTTTGATGGGTTGGGGATCTCGTCTTCTTGTTCTGTGTCCCCGATTTCCTTTTTCTTTTCCTGATTTTCCTCTTAGTTAGGACCTGAATCTTTTGATCCCTTGGCTTCTGTTTGCTGTATATCTGTAGTCTATGGGTTCTTACCCTGTAAAACAAGGGGAAGGCAGCTCCATGGATGTTCCTGAAATTTGAAGAAATCGGCCATCTCCCCAGGCGACAAGGTTTGAATCTGACTTAGGACCTCGGAATAGGATCTCACACCTCGAAAGATGTCATCATGATGTGAATGCTCATGTTCATATATTTTCAGTCCACAATTCACCATGTGATTACTCATGACCTTATGTGGGTCATGTTTCTTAAACTCGATGTCGACCAATTTAAAATCCTCCAAGGTCGTAGCCTTGGCTTTGGTGTGTCCAAAATCTAATAAAGAATATGTATAAAAATGACTGGGGAAAGGTGGCCATACCTTCTTCAAAAAACCTTTGATCTCTTTGCTTATGCCACTGATCACGGTTTTCCTGGCAATTTCATGACATACCAACTTATCCAACACGAATAGTGGTAGAGCATACGAGGGAACAAAGGCGTCGAAAACCCTGATGTATGAAAACTCTGCCTCTACATACTAGTCATCCACACTACTCAAGTTGACCGCAATGTTATCTGAAATCCTGGGAGGTGGGTTACCAAAGATGGAGACATGCATCAGTACCATTACCCAGTTGAAAATATCGTATATTAATTCTTTGGCCTTGTCCTTCCAAAGTTTCAAGTGATAGACATGAATAGGCTCGGCATTAGATGGAGTCCAGCTCCAGCTTATTAGAGGGAAAGGCATCATGAAACAAATAGCATCCATGTTGTAGGTGGACATGAAAAATGAAGTTGCTTTCCCACTCACCTTCTGCACTCGATATTTGGTAATTCGACTAGTTAGACTATCCGACAATAGTTTTTCCCAGTCAAAAGAAAAACCTTCAGTGACTGTATGAATCAGAGGCACCCACGGGAGGAAAAAGTGTGTGGTGTCCTCCTTCCCATACAACCTACAAGCCATCATTGCTATATGCCTGAGTTGCATTTCTAAAGAGGAGATTGAATAAATTCCATTACCATCTGCCTTGAATTTTGCGGGGTGCGAAACCCAATCCTTGATCAGATCGGACAAGTTTCTGCCATATTGCTCGCATTCCTTCCACTTGAAACCTTCCAGAAACTTGGCATCATACACGAAGTTTGGTGTGGGTGACAGCTAATACATTGCCTTCAAATGTTATGGTCTAAAAGTCCCAATCGTCACCTTATGCTCGCTGATAATAGTCTTGGTCAGGATATCCACATGGTCTAGTGCCCATCTGATCATATCATAATAGGGAAGGAGTCATGGCCTTGTCGCTATTTTGTGCATCTTTGCTTGAATGACGATTTTGTATTTGGTGTCCAAATCATCCCTCTCGTTATCACTGGAATCATCTAAACAATTCATCGATTCAGACTGAAGAATGTCGGAGATGTATGTCCAGGTTTTGACAGTATCAATGCTTCGGGGTGACGTATCAAAAACAACATCTGAGCCCTGACCTAAACTCTCGGAAGTTGCCTTGGATGCTATTCGTGGAGCCATGATTGAGGACTCTGTACTCAAATCTCCTGTAGTAAAAATGAAAATACAGACAGAATTTATCCCGATGAAAAAGATCTGCGTGAAAAATAGAAACAAAATCAAAATAATGAAAGAAAAAACTCTTATCTTAGTATTTAAACCCCTAGTGTCCTTGCGAACATAATGCTCAAATCGTTTAAAGAAATATATTAGTAGTAAAAGAGAGATCCTATTATATGTCACTTCGTCGTATTTCAAATAAATGTCGTAATTTTTTTACGAGTCGTGACACGAATCAGTGCAAAAACATTTAAATTTACTATGTAGACAGTGCGTGTTAAAGTTTGCATTAACACGTCAATTAATCCAGCTTAGCTCCTTTAATTAAGTTTGATTTAGTATTTAATCCCCCCTTTTTCAGCCTTTTCCATATCGGAAGATTTCACTCCTACTCTCTGAGCCCCCCAAACCCGAAATCGCAGTGATGCGATCTAGTTAAAAAAAATTGTGGTCTAAAAGAAGTGCTTAATTAAACCATGCTTAATTAATGAATATCGTGACTTTGCGACTCAGAGCTAAGAAGGTATGGTTTTTTGGGAGAGTGAACACCGAGTCAGAAAACCCTGACAGTGCTTAGCTAGGGTTTAAAGTAACTTACTCCTGACACTAACCTAGGTAAAATTTTCAAACTGTTTCACGACTTCACATATCAGAGTTTGGAAACCATGTGACTTGTAACTCTCGAAGCGTGATAACACGATGTAATAAAAGTAATAATCTTGCTTAATGGTTAAAAGACGATGATTTAGGACTATAACGACCATCGCTACTTCGCATGTCTTGGTATTGAGGCTTTGAGGATTTTAGTGGCCTGAAAACCAACTTTTGATTTTAAGAATTATATTTCAACCACTTGGAAAAGGTGGCTCCAACATGGGTGATGATGCACCATGCAAAATTGTTGGAATGGGAAAGGTAAAAATAAAGAAAAGAAATGGAAACCAATGGTTTTTGAAAGAGGTAAGACATGGTCCATATCTAAGGAAAAATCTAATTTCAAAAGGGCAGTTGGCAAGTGAAGGTTGTATATCCATATTTATAGATAAGGTGTGAAAGCTCACCAAATGATCATTGGTGATAGGAAAAGGAGAGAATGTAGGTACATTGTATTTATGTAATGGTAATACCGAATTTTTTAATCTCTTTAGCTTCTACAAGAGTGGATACAACAATGTGGCATCATAAACTTGGACACATGAGTGAGAAGGGGATGTAGATACTTCACAAAATAAATTTGTTGCCAGATCTTAAAAAAATTGATTTGGATTTCTGTGAGCATTGTGTTTATGGAAAACATAAGAGAGTCAGATTTATCAGAGTCGGAAAAGAAAAGAAGAGTGAAAGGTTAGAGCTTATGCATATAGATGTATGGGGACTAGCTCATGTATCATCTCTTGGTGGATCTTGTTATTATGTTACTTTTATTGATGATGTAACTAGAAAAACTTGGGTTTATTGCATTCGACAAAAATATGATGTTTTTGATACTTTTAAGATATGGAAATCTTTGGTTGAGAATGAGATAGGAAAAAGGTTGAAGTGTCTCATATCAGACAATGGAGGTGAATATTGCAGCAAAGAGTTTTATGATTATTGTTCATACCATGGTATTCGTAGAGAGAATACAGTTCCAGGAACACAACAAAAAAATGGTGTGTCAGAAAGGATTAACAAGACAATCATGGAGCGTGCAAGGAGTATGAGACTTCATGCTGGTTTTCCCTTATGGTTCTGGGCAGATGCTGTAGATATTGTCATTTACTTAATAAACAAAAGGACATTCAATCTCTTTATATGGTATAATTCCATAGGAGGCATGGACATTCTTTTTTGAATACTTTCGGTTGTGAATCATGTGTCCATATTGATAAGAAAATAGAACAAAGCTTGAGGAAAAATTCAAGAAGTGTACCTTTATTGGATACAATGTTAATGCTTTTGGTTATCAATTATGGGATTATTAAAATAACAAAATCATTAGGAGTAGAGATGTCATATTCAATGAGAAGGTAATGTATACAGATAAGTTGCAGGGAAAGAAACGAGAAAAAGAAAAACCAGAATACGCAGTGCTTGATGAGATCACTGAAAAAGAAATTCCAAAGGTACAAAAAAATCAAAATGTACAAAACATGATCAATAGGTACCTCAAACTCCTACAAGTGTTGTTAGAATATCTACTAGTTTAAGTAGAACCCCTGAATGATACTCTCCTTCATTGTATTACTTAATGTTGACTAATTCTGGTGAACAAGAATGTTATGAAAAGGAAATGCAGGTAGACACTAAAAAGAAATGGGAGCAAGTTATGAAAGAGGAAATTGATTCCTTGGTAAATAACCAGACTTGGTACTTGGTTCAGTTTCCTACAACAAAAAGAGCATTATAGAATAAATGGGTTTACAAGTTGAAGGAAGAAGATGGAGGAAAAAAATGGTACAAGGCTAGACTTGTTGTAAAGGGGTTTGCACAAAATAAAGGTATAGATTTTGATTAAATATTTTCTCCTATTTTTAAAATGACTTCAATTAGGACTATTTTAAGTCTTCTGGTAGTAGAAGATTTTCATCTTGAACAGTTAGATGTAAAAATAACTTTTCTCCATGGGGATTTGGAGGAAGAGATTTATATGAAGCAACCATAGGGGTATGAGGTAAAAGGGAAGGAAAATTTAGTATGTAGGTTGAAGAAGAGCTTGTATGGCCTAAAGTAAGCTCCAAGGAAGTGACATTTGAAGTTTGGCAGGTTTATGACAGAACAAGGTTATAGTACATGTAATTTTGATCACTATAGAAAATGGAAGCTATATTATCTTTCTATTGTATGTAGATGACATGCTTGTTGCAGGGTCTAATATGAAAGATATAAATGTTCTCAAGAAGAAATTAGTTAATTGATTTGCAATGAAGGATTTGGGTGCTGCAAAGAAAATCCTTGGTATGATAATAACAAGAGACAGGAAAAATCGCAAATTGACATTGTCTTAGGGTGAGTACATAGAGAAGGTGTTGGAGAGGTTTAGAATGCAAAATGAAAAACCAGTTAGTACACCTTTCGACAACCATTTCAAATTAACTAAGGAAATGTTTCCCAAGACACATGAGGAGATATAATACATGTCGAGGGTCCCTTATTCATCAGCAATTGCCAGCTTGATTTATGCAATGGTTTGCACAATACTAGATATTGCACATGGAGTGGGAGTTGTGAGCATGTATATGAAAAGTCCAGGTAAAGAACATTGAGAGGAAGTAAAGTGGATTCTTAGGTATTTGAGAGGTACTTCTACTTATGCATTATGTTTTGAAGGTTCAGACAATGTTCTACAGGGATATGTTGATTCAGATATGGAAGTTGATAAATATAGCAGGAGGAGCACCACAAGATATGTTTTTGTTGGTTGTGGAGCCTGATTATCTTCTTGATTCAGAGGTATTTGTTCTCAACTATGTTTATAACCCATGAATACTTTACACCCTAGAATAATGTACACTCCTCCATGCGGGGGAGTGTAGAGGGGGGTTAACCCCTCTGTGGGGTCGAGGGCAAGCGAGCCACCGAAGGAAAAAATTTCTTTGTAAATGTATATTGTAATTTCATTGTAAATTTGAACTGTTCATTACAAGGTCACATATATGACGATAAAAGTTATGTTAGGGTTTTCTTCCCTAGAAGGAAACCCTCTTTTATGAGGGAAATGTATTGTGGCTATGTATCATTGTGAATATTGTATTTTAAGAGAGGATATTGTGAGAGAAAGAAGAGGAAGTTACAACGAGTGTGTTATAGGTTGTATCCCTTCATTTGTTGGATAATAATAAAGCAAGGACCTGGCAATTTCTCTAGTGGACATAGCCCACACTGGGAAAACTGTGTATATATGTCTCTATTTTATTGTGTGTCTTCTGCGTTTTATTTCTACATTTGTTTTATTTTATTTCTCTACGATCCTGTTTTTATAACAACTGGTATCAGAGAGAAAGTTAACTCACAGAAAAAGAGGGTTCTTGGTTCGAGTGGGAGCAATGGTGAAAGATGGAAATTTTAGGGTCGAGAAATTTAATAGCCAAAACTACCAATTATGGAAGATGTAGATGGAAGATTATTTATATTAGAATGCTCTATTTCTACCATTAGGTGGAATAGCAAAGAAGCCAACAACCATGAAGGAAGAAGAATGAGAGGTTCTTGACATAAAGACACTAGGAATGATACGACTGAGCTTGGCAGCAATGGTGGCTTTCAATATTTCAAAAGAAAGGACAACGAAGGAGTTAATGGACGTATTGGCTAAACTATATGAAAAACCCTCGATGTCAAATAAGGTATTTCTAATGAAGATATTATTTAATATGAAGATGTCAGAAGGTGGGTCTGTTTCATATCATTTAAATGAATTTAGTACAGTTACTAATCAACTAAGTTCTGTAAAAGCGGACTTTGATGATGAGGTCAAGGCTCTTGTAATCTTGTGCTAATTTTCAAAAAGTTGGAATGGATTGGTCATGACTTTAATTAACTTTGTCTCTGGTTCAACTACTTTAAAATTTTATGATGTTGTTGATGTTATCCTTAGTGAGGAAATGCACAGAAAAAGAAAATGTGAGACATCAGGTAATGCATTAAACATTGAGAACAAGGGAAGACAAAAGGATAGAGGAAAGGTCTTAGGGAACCATGAGAATTCTAGGAAGGGAAGATCCAAATCCAGATTTGGAAAGATAAAGTTCTAAAATTGTGTGAATAAAGGATATCTAAAGAAATATTGTAGAGCTCCAAAGAAACAAAGAGATGGATAGCAAGAGAAAAATCAGGAAGCAAATGGAACATGTGATGTGTTACAAGATGCTTTGATTATTTCTGTAGATAATATCTCTTATTCTTGGGTAGTAGATTTAGCAGCTTCATTTCATGCCACACCCCATATGAAACATTTTATATATTATGTTCAAGGTGATTTTGGATAGGTTCATTTGGGTGATGATGCACCATGCA
>JZKD02S2285642.1:140021-173690 GCA_000966675.3 Picea glauca | reverse complement strand
ACCAATGGTTGTTGAAAGAGGTAAGACATGTTCCAGGTCTAAGGAAAAATATAATTTCAATAGGGCAGTTGGCAAGTGAAGGTTGTATATCTATATTTACAGATAAGGTGTGGAACGTCACCAAAGGATCATTGGTGATATCAAAAGGAGAGAAGGTAGGTACATTGTATTTATGTACTGGCAATATTGACTCTTCTATCTCTTTAGCTTCTACATGAGTGGATACAACAATGTGGCATCATAGGATTGGACACATGAGTGAGAAGGGGATGCATATACTTCACAAAATAAATTTGCTGCCATATCTTAAAAAAATTGATTTGGATTTCTGTGAGCATTGTGTTTATGGAAAACAAAACAGAGTCATAGAAGAATGGAAGAGTGAAAGGTTAGATCTTGTGCATACAGATGTATGGGGACCAAATCAGGTATCATCTCTTGGTGGCTCTTTTTATTATGTTAATTTTATTGATGATGCAACTAGAAAAAATTGGGTTTATTACATTCGACAAAAATCTGATGTTTTTGATACTTTTAATAAATGGAAAGCTTTGGTTGAGAATGAGATAGGAAAAAGGTTGAAGTGTCTCAGATCAGAAAATGGAGGTGAATATTGCAACAAGGATTTTGATGATTATTGTTCATACCATGGGATTCGTAGAGAGAAGACAGTTCCAGGAACACCAAAAGAAAATAGTGTGTCAGAAAGGATGAATAGGACAATCATGTAGCATGCAAGGAGTATGAGATTGAATGTTTGTTTTCCCTTACAATTCTGGGAAGATTCTATAGATATTTTTTTTTACTTAATAAACAGAGGACCTTCAAGCTCTTTGGATGGTAGAATTCCAGAGGAGGAATGGACATGTAAAAAGGTAAACTATTTATTTTTGAAGACTTTCGATTGTGAATCATTTGTCCATATTGATAAATACAATAGAACAAAGATTGAGGAAAAATCCAAGAAGTGTACCTTTATTGGATACAATGTTAATGATTTTGGTTATCACTTATGGGATTATGAAAATAAAAAAATTATTAGGAGTAGAGATGTCATATTTAATGAGAAGGTCATGTACAAAGATCAATTGCAAGGAACGAAATAGGAAACAAAAAAACTAGAGTACACAGTGCTTGGTGAGATCACTGAAAAATAAATTCCAAAGGTACCAAAAAGTCAAAATGTACAACAACAGGATCAACAGGTACCTCAAACTCCTGCAAGTGTTGTTAGAATATCTACCAGGTTAAGTAGACCCCCTGAACGATATTCTCCTAGATTGTATTATTTATTGTTGATTGATTCTCATGAACCTGAATATTATGAAGAGGCAATGTAGGTAGACCCAAAAAATAAGTGGGAGCAAGGCATGAAAGAGGAAATAGATTCCTTGGTAAATAACTAGACTTTGGACTTGGTTCAGTTGCTTGCATGAAAAAGAGCATTGCAGAATAAATGGGTTTACAAGTTGAAGGAAGAAAATGGAGGAAAAAAGAGGTACAAGGCTAGACTTGTTGTAAAGAGGTTTGCACAAAAGAAAGGTATAGATTTTGATGAAATATTTTCTCCTATTTTTAAAATGACTTCAATTAGGACTATTTTAATTGTTGTGGTAGTAGAATATTTGTATCTTGAACAGTTAGATGTAAAAATAAATTTTCTTCATGGGGATTTGGAGGAAGAGATTTATATGCATCAACCACAGGGGTATGAGGTCAAAGGGAAGGAGAATTTGGTATGCAGGTTGAGGAAGAGCTTGTATGGCCTAAAGCAAGCTCCAAGGAAGTGGCATCTAAAGTTTTACAGGTTTATGACAGAACAATGTTATAGTATATGTCATTATGATCACTGTGTTTATTTTAAAAAGCTAGAAAATGGAAGCTATATTATATTGCTATTGTATGTAGATGACATGCTTGTTGTAGGGTATAATATGCAATATATAAATGTGCTCAAGAATAAATTATCTAATTCATTTGCGATGAAGGATTTGGGTGCTGCAAAGAAAATTCTTGGTATGGGAATAACAAAAGATGGGAAAAATCGCAAATTGACATTGTGTCACGGTGAGTACATAGAGAAGGTGTTGGAGAGGTTTAGAATGTAGAATGAAAAATCAATTAGTACAACTTTGGCCAGCCATTTCAAATTAACTAAGGAAATGTGTCCCAAGACAGAGGAGGAGATAGAATACATGTTCAGGGTCCATTATTCATCAGTATTTGGTAGTGTCATGTATGCAATGGTTTGCACAAGACCAGATATTGCACATGCAGTGGGAGTTGTGAGAAGATATATGAACAATCTAGGTAAAGAACATTGAGAGGAAGTAAAGTGGATGCTCAGGTATTTGAGAGGTACTGCTACTCATGCATTATGTTTTGGAGGATCAAACACTGTTCTACATGGTTATGTTGATTCGGATATGGAAGGTGATAAAGATAGCAGGAGGAGAACCACGTGGTATGTTTTTACTGTAGGTGGAACAACAGTAAGTTGGATTTTGAAAATGAAAAAGGTTGTTTCACTTTCAAAAACAAAGGCAGAGTATGTTGTTGCTACAAAGGCTAGTAAATAGATGATTTGGTTACAGATGTTTATGGAGGAATTGAGAAAGAAGAAAGAGAATAAAAGGTTGTACTATGACAGTGAGAGTGTCATTAATCTTGAAAAGAACTCATCCTTCCATTCAAATACTAAGAATATATAGCTCAGGTACCATTTCATACGATCTGTCTCTAAAGATGGACATTTGAAGTTGGAAAAGATACACACTAGCGAGAATCATGCATATATGTTAACAAAGGGAGTAACTAGGGAGAAACTGAGTTCTTGGTCAGTTTCAGTTGGTATTAAAACATGAATATGAAGATGATAAATTTTCCAAGTCCAAGAAGGTTCATAGTCCAGTAGTGGAATTGTCGAGATCAGTCTCCAAGTGGGACATTGTTGGTTGTGGAGCCTGATTATCTTCCTGATTTAGAGGTATTTTTTTTCAACTATGTTTATACACCATGAATACTTTACACCCTAGAATAATGTACACTCCTCCATGTGGGGGAGTGCATAGGGGGGTTACCCCCTCTGCAGGTTCAGGGGGAAAGCGGGGGTTCAGGGGCGAAACCCCCGAAGGAAAAATTTCCTTGTAAATGTATATTGTAATTTCACTGTAAATCTGGACCATTCGTTATAAGGTCACATATTTGACGGTAGAATTTATGTTATGGTTTTTTTCCCTAGAAGGAAACCCTCTTTTATGAGGGAAATGTATTGCGGCTATGTATCATTGCAAATATTATATTTTGAGAGAGGAGACTGTGAGAGAAAGAAGAGGGATTTATAGTGGGTGTGTTGTAGGTTGTATCCCTTCATTTGTTGAATAATAATAAAGCAAGGACCTAGCAATTTCTCTGGTGGATGTAGCCCACACTGGGTGAACCATGTATATCTGTGTCTCTATTGTATTGTGTATATTCTATGTTTTATTTCCGCATTTGTTTGATTTTATTTCTCCATGATCTTGTTTATCTAATAGTTTTTACTATAGGTGGAACAACAGTAAGTTGGATTTTGAAACTGCAAAAGGTTGTTTCACTTTCAACAACAGAAGCAGAGTATGTTGCTGCTATAGAGGCTAGTAAAGAAATGGTTTGGTTACAGATGTTTATGGAGGAATTAGGAAAGAAACAGGAGAATAGCAGGTTATATTTTGATAGTGAGAGTGTCATTCATCTTGCAAATAAATCATCCTTCCATTCAAAGACTAAGCATATAAAACTAAGGTACCATTTCATACGATCTGTCTTGGAATATGGACATTTGAAGTTGGAAAAGATACACACAAGCTAGAATCATGCAAACATATTAACAAAGGGAGTAACTGGGGAGAAAATGAGTTCCTTCTTATTTTCAGTTGGTCTTCAAGCATGAAGGTGAACATGATAAATTTTCCAGGTCCAAGAAGGACCATATTCCCAGCATATACAACAACGGTGGAGTTGTTGAGATCAGTCTCCAAGTGGGAGATTGTTGGTTGTGGAACCTGATTATCTTCCCGATTCATAGGTCTTTGTTTTCAGCCGTGTTTATACCCCATCAAGACTTTATACCCCAGAAGAATGTACACTCCACGCGGGGGAGTGCAGAGGGGGGTTACCTCCTTTGTGGGGTCCATGCCCCCAACTGGGGGATCTGGGGGCAAGCAGACCCCCGAAGGAAAAAAATGCCTTGTAAATGTATATTGTAATTTCATTGTAAATATGGATCGTTCATTATAAGGTCATGGATCTGACGGTAGAAGTTATATTAGATTTTTTTTCCCTATAAGGCAACTCTCTTTTATGAGGTAAATGTATTGTGGCTATGCATCATTACAAATATTGTATTCTGAGAGAGGAAAATGTGAGAGAAAGAAGAGGAAGTTACAACAAGTGTGTTGTGGGTTGTATCCCTTCATTTGTTGGATAATAAAAAAAGAAAGTACTGGCAATTTCTGTTGTGGACGTAGCCGAAACTGGGTGAACCACATATATTTTTGTCTCTATTTTATTGTGTATTTTCTATTTTTTATTTCCACATTTGTTTTATTTTATTTCTCCACGATCCTATTTTTCTAACATACAACTATCCACCAATCCAATGTTTATGATCCCTTGTTGTTGTAAAAGAATAGCTCAACAAGGTATAAGATTGTCTTTGGGTGACCAAGATCTATTCCATCTCTAGAATCAATGGTTTTTAAATTTCATCACTCATATAGTGATGCACACATGTAATTTGGAATTGTTTAACCTTGGTAATAAGGTAGAGGGTTACAATTGATTAAGCCAGAACAAGTACCATTCGAGGACTTAGAGTCATGGCTTGATATGAATCTAGGAGGTAACTCAAACTCTACAACCCTCTCTAGACCCCTCGGGCCACTATTATAGTCAAGGTGTCATTCCTTCTAGGAGGAAGGTTACAGCACTTCCTTCATTACATAGGAGACCCAATATGACTATCATATTACTGTCTACACATGAGACAAAACATTCAGTATTTCAACTTTCTTACAGGTCCAACACTATTCATGTAGATAGAATTGTAAATGGAACATGATTATATCCATGTGGTAGACTCATATATCCATACATACAATACAAAAATAAATCATTCATTTATTTAATTATACAAAACACATAAATTACTTATCTATTATAATTTGTAGCCAACCAGTTGACCATAGGTGTATTCCTTTCCACCCAACCATAGGCTCTACTCACTCATTAGCTTCGACAGTAGGCCACCCCCATGCAAGGCCATGATACCACCAGGGAGTCTCTCTCTAATTCTCAAGGAGATTGATAGGTGAATGTTACTCTCCTTCACACCACTCTTGGTTAAGATTTTCTCATGCCCACCTAGCCAAGGCCTCTTCAAGGTCTATTATATCCTCTCCCAACATTAAGCTCGAGACCTTCACAACTTAGGTTGGGAGATAGGTCCTCATACCAACCTTGTAACCAAACTTTTCTCTGAGACTCAAGTCTCTCTTCCCACACCTGGACTCTCCATTGCACACTTTTCCTTATCGGAGCAAAAGTCCCCATGCACACACTCGTGCATTCATTTTATTGCACCCCTTTTTGTAGGAAGGTTCTCGACCTGTCCTTATTTTCTCCTATTAGAAGGTAACCCATGGGTCAATATGGGGCTATAGAATTTGGTACTTTGTTGTGCCTTTTGTTGGAAGCCTCTTCTATCTTAACCATGTCTTCCCATACATGTATTCATTGAGGGTGGTTGGTTGTTCCACTACCATCCCCCTTCTCATTAACTGATTTATCTTGAAATCTGGGATGAGGGAATTGATCTGAATATATCAAAATCAAATATTATTAGCGAGGAGGATTAGGTCATATTTATCACGATGAACCCTTATCTAAGTTTCCCCACTATTTCCTTTAGTAGTATCATGGCCAATACCTTGAAGGCTTCACCCCACAATCAGTTTTTGGTGTTTTCAATTAAACAATTAATACATTTACCTTGTTTGTATGCCATGGCTTAGAAATCATCAATTGTGATTAATTATAGGTTGGGGGAAACAAGGTGCATTAGAATCCCTCCCCCTTAAAGGAACACTGTCCTTAGTGTTCTTTTCATCTCAGTAACACCATCCATTCCTTCAACTTTTAGTTGCTACAACAATGTTTTCCTCTTCTTGATATGGTCCTTACTCAAACTTTGGAATTTCAAAACATGCCTACAACAATTTTCAACAAACAACATATTAATTACAATTTCATGCAAAAAATTTATTTTTTTTCAAACTCAAGTGGAAATATTCACAAATCAACAAAATATTTATCTGTGCAGCTCATGGATCTACATCGATATGGTTGGCTCATTAACTTGGCTCATTATTTTCCTTGACATACCCATTGTGTGCATGATCATAATCAATAGATTACAAGAATTATCGAAGTATCCTCTTCCTTGTGGTCACTCATGCTCCAGGTCCGAGCTCATGTATCGCATGTTAAATTAAATGAAAAATTACCAAGGAAAAGTGTTTCTCATCACCTAGGTTCCTATGGGTGAGAAGGTGTCCAATGTGGTCCCTGGTGCATTAATTTCATGTGATGTGAAATTAAATGTGAATTTATGAAAATTAAGTGAAGTGGGTGACTAAAAGGTCATTTTATCTCAACCATCCATCTAGTCTAATCTCCACTATTGGATTATATGACCCTTCACCTTCTCTAATGAGTTCGAATTAGGGAAAGAGGTGCCCCTATTCTTGGCATTCTTAATAAGTTTTGAGAGAGAGAGAGAGAGAGAGAGAGAGAGAGAGAGAGATGAATTGAGAAGAGGATTTGACTTGTAGAGAATGTGGCACAATTTCCAAGGAAACAAACTAGCACACAAATTGAGGAGAGATTAACAACAAGAGAAGATGGTCATACAATATGGATTGAGATAGGTCATACACTGTTGGAGGGCACAAAAATCGAGACATATTTTCTGCACACATCTCTAAGAAAGTAATGGCAGAGAATTTGTGGCATGTAGCAGACATAAATTTATGAACTGAGTTGACATTCAACTAGCATGATTTTTGAGGCACCATACAAAATTAATTGTTGGTACAACCATACTTTGTATGGATTTCTAGTAATAGAAATTGAGGAGCTATTTTTCAGTGTTTTCTGGGAAGTTTACAGTTGCACATAAGTTGAGATAATTTGCATTTATTTATTTTGTAATTTTTGTCAAGAAGAACTTTCTCAGAACTCATCATAATAAAAATCCTCCCCTTTCTCATTGGTTTTCCCCTTGTGGGTTTTTCCAGGGCCTTTATTTTTGGACCAAAAATCTCTATGTGTTAATTCATGGGTGTGTTTATTTCTGAGTTATTGTTGTAGCATACTTCATGTGTTTATTTTCATGAACATTTAATTTTCTACTTACTAATTTGCAGCCTAAAATTGCAATGTGGGTTGGGCATTAAACTATGTGTCTTTGTGAGACTTGAAACCGGGTTGGGGTTTGAAATTTCTACATGGTATCAGAGTTGGAAGTGTGAAAGGGAAGAAATATATCAGCTACAAAGTACAAAGATTTTGTTGAGAAGAGGAGGTACTTCACTAGGTATAAATTTGTGGGCTTGTGTTTTAGTTGAGAGGGTCAATGGACATCGCTTTGAGGGTTGAGGATAGGTTGGATGGAGTTGCTAATTTCAGCTCATGTAAGGAGAGGATTGTGTTGCTTCTATAGGAGTGTGAGTTGTGGAATATTGTGGAGAACTCACAAATGAATTCTCCGAAGGTGCCTACGGATGTTACTCTTTTGGAAGCTTGCACCAAAAAGAATATAAAGGCCAAAATAATTATACTTGATTCCATTAAGGACCATGTGATTCCACATGTGATCAGGAAGTCCAATACCTATGAGATATATGGGAATCCTTAACCAAGCTTTACCAAAGTTCCAATGAAAAACGGAAAATGGTATTGAGGGAGAAACTAAAGAGCATTAAAATGACCAAGACTAAAAGTGTTTCCACCTATCTTACCAAGCTTACTCAGATGAGGGATGAACTTGGTGCTATTGGGGAGGTTTTTGTTGATAGTGAACTTGTGAGGAATTCTTTGAATGGGGTGACCAAACAATGGGTTTTCTTTGTTGAGGGAATTGTGGCAAGGAAAATTTTTCCAAGTGGGACCGTCTTTGGGATGAATTCATTTAGGAGGAAACTCAAAGAGGCTATGTGCATGGGATTTCATCTATAGGTAATGAAGAGGATAATATGGCACTTGTAGCTACATGAAAGAACAAGTCCAAGAAAGTTTCCAAGGGAAGGAATAAGAAGAAAGGTCAAGGGAAGAAAGACATGAGAAAAGTCAAGTATTTTGTTTATAAAACATTTTGGCACTTTGTTGGATAGTGTCCTAACAACAAGAAGAAGAAAGTTGCAGCTTCAACAGATGTGGAGGAGTGTACCCACAAGTTTGAGAAGGAGTATTCTTTATTGGTGTGTCTTTCCTCTAGAGTATCATCTACCATTATTTGGTACATTAATAATGGTTCCTCCTGCCATATGACAGGTGTTCATGAGTACTTCACTATTATTACAAGGATTGGAGATCATAAGTTGGTGGTTGGATATGAATCAGTGGTCAAGGAAGTTGGTAGTGGGACAATATCATTTCAGAGACAGTCTCTACCTCCCATGTTGTTGAGAGATGTCCTATATATTTCAATCTTGAAGAAGAAATTGGTGTCAGTTTCCACTATTGAGGATATGGGATATGAGATATTTTTTGGTGATGGCCATGTGCTCTTATATCCTAAGGGATACAATGTCACTTCGACCAAAGTGATTGGGATCCATCATGAGAAGTTGTACAAGCTCATGTTTCATCCAATTAGAGAATTGATGAATATTACTAGGAGTAGTGACCTTTGTGATTTATGGCAAAGGAGGATGGCCCATTTTCACCATGGGGCTCTAAGGATCTTGAGAGAGATTGTGACTAGAGAGATATAGTTTAGTATAGAGCACCGAGAGGTTTGAAAGAGGTGTTCTCTTGGGAAGTACACCAATACTACTTTTCCAAGCAATGACAACAGAGTAGTTGGTATTCTTGATCTGATTCATATTGATGTATGTGGTCCTATGTCTTCTACTTCTTTGAGTGGATTTTTTTGTTATGTCACTTTCATTGATGAATTCTCTCAAAAGTCTTGCATTTTACTCATGAAGACCAAATTATAGGTATTCTAGTAGTTCCAAGAGTTCAAATATCTTATAGAGAACCAAACTGAAAAGAAAATAAAATTTTTGATATCTGATAATGGGGGTGACTATACCTCTAATGATTTCAATGACTTTTGTGCTAGGGAGGGCATTAAGAGAGAAGTGAAATTTCCTTAC
This sequence comes from Picea glauca, assembly GCA_000966675.3. NCBI lineage: Eukaryota > Viridiplantae > Streptophyta > Pinopsida > Pinales > Pinaceae > Picea > Picea glauca. Next base: position 164,268 of record JZKD02S2285642.1, on the reverse strand, counting down.
AGCCCGCAACAGAATGGGGTTGCTGAGAGGAATAATAGGGCCATTGTTGGGGTTGTGAGAGCCATGTTTCATGATCAGGGGCTACCACTGTTTCTTTGGTTTGAGGCTTGCAACACTGCAATCTATTTGTAGAATCGAAGTCCACACAGTCTTGGGGGGGAATAATCTTGAGGAGGATTTCTATGCGAAGAAGCATGAGGTGGGTCACTTTAGGATTTTTGGGTGCCTTACCTATTCACATGTCCCTTCTAAGAAGAGGATAAAGCTATATCCCATGACAGAGAAGGGAATATTTGTTGGGTATAGTGAGAACGTAAAGGATTTCCACATATACATCCCCTCTTTGAGGAATATTGTTGTGCAACATGATGTGAGATTTGAGGAGGATAGATCCTTCCAGAGGTCACGTGATATGGAGCAGGGGGAGAAGTCATCTCCTTAGACACCGATGAGTCCTTCACAGAGCATATTGAAAAAGAGTTCAGGACCACCTGCTTCAAGGACTACTAGTCCATAGGTAACAGGGTCACAAGTTACTAGTTCTCAGATTACTAGTTCACAGGGTACTATTTCTCAATCTATTGGTTCTCATACGATATCAAGATCATATTCAGGTACATATTATTTATATGGTGGGATTGAGGAGGGTGAGTCCCCTCCACATGGTGATAATTTAGAGAAGATGAAGCCCAGGTGGCTTTGAGACACTTTGAAGGAAGCATAGGGTTCTGTGGGGAATCCCAAGTAGGTTGTGAGGGAGAGAAAACTTCCTAGGAGGTTTTGTAGCTATATTGGCATGGTCAAAAGAATCATAGAGTATGAGCCTTCCACTTTTGAGGAGGAAGCAGGTCAACAAGTATGGAAGGATGCCATGGTGGAAGAGTATAGTTTCATCATGAAGAATGATGTATGGGATGTGGTTTTGAGACCTGAGGAGAAGTTAATGGTGACTTCCAGGTGGCTCTACAAGATCAAGTATTTTTTTGATGGAAACATTGAGAAGTAAAAATCTCAGTTTGTTGCTCGGGGGTTCTCATACGTATAGGGAGTAGATGATGAAGAGACCTTTTCTTCAGTTTCCATATATACCTCGATAAGGGTAGTGATCTCTATTATAAAAGAGATGGGTTGGAAGATCCATCATATGGATGTGAAGACTACATTTATGAATGGTATCATTGAGGTGGAGGTGTACATTGAGAAACCATAGAGATTTGAGGTGCATGGGAGAGATTCTCATGTGTGTAGACTGAAGAAGGCATTGTATGGGCTGAAGCAAGATCCTAGAGATTGGTATTTGAGGATAGATACATACTTGCAACAGATGGGTTTCGAGAATAGTGAAGTGGATCCAAACCTTTATTACATTGTGGTTGGGAAGGAACCTCTCATTATTGTTCTATATGTGGATGATCTCTTCATTACAGGGGCTGAGAGACTCATAGCTAGTTGCAAGGAGAGCCTTTCTTCAAAGTTTGAGATGAAAGACATCGGTATGATGCACTACTTCTTAGGATTGGAGTTTTGTTAAGAGCCTAGACACATATTTCTGGGATAGGGAAGATATGTTGTTGAAATTCTAAAGAGATTCCATATGGAGGATTGTAGGCCATTTCCACTCCCATGATAACCAACTAGAAGAAGGTTCATTCTTATGAGTCCGAGTTGGTTGATCCCATGTAGTATTTTCAGTTGATTGGTTCACTAATGTATCTGGTCAACACCAGACCAAATATTTGTTATGTTGTCAACTCACTTAGTCATTTTATGGTGGAGCCTTGGAGAGTGCATTGGGTGGCAACAAAACATGTGCTTAGGTACCTTAAGGGTGCGGTGGATTATGGCCTGAACTATGAGAGAGGGGATGGATTTAGATTGATTAGCTACATAGATTCAAATTGGGAATGATGTGTCAGTGATAGGAAGAGTACCTCAGGTTGTTTCTTTGGATTGGGATCAATAGTGGTGTCTTGGTTCAGTCAGAAGTAAAATTTAGTGGCTTTGCGTTTTGCAGAGGCTGATTATATGGAAGCTAGTCAGGCTAGTTGTGAGGCCATATGGCTTCACAAGTTATTGGTTGGGATATTTGGTGTGCAGATGAGTCCCACAATGATCTACTATGAAAATAAGAGTTACATTAAACTCTCTAAGAATCCAATTTTTCATGATAGGCCTAAACACATCAAGATTAAATATCACTTCATTTAGGATTATGTTCAAAGAGGATCAGTTGAGCTACAATTTATATCCACATATGAGAAGGTGGCAAGAATCCTCACTAAAAATTTGGGGAGAGCCAAGATTTTACCTTTCATAGATAATCTTGGGGTGGCAAGGAAAACTTTCCTCGGTAAGAGGGAGTGTTAAATTAAATGAAAAAGTACCAAGGACAATTGTTTCTCATCATCTAGGTGCCTAGGGGTGAGAAAGTGTCCAATGTGATCCCTAGTGCATTAATTCATGTGATGTGAAAATAAATGTGACTTTATGAAAAGTAATTGAAGTGGGTGACTAAAAGGTCATTTGATCTCAACCATCCATCTAGTCTAATCTCCACCATTGGATTGGATGACCCTTCACCTTCCCTCATGAAGTTGAATTAAGGAAAGAGGCACCCCTATTCTTGGTATTCTTCATGAGTTTTGAGAGTGCAATAGAGAGAGAGACAAGTTGAGAAGAGGACTCGACTTGTAGATGTTGTTGCACAATTTTCAATGTAGAAATCTAGCACAAAAATAGAGAATATATTAACAACAAGAGAATTTGGCCTTACAATATGGACTTAGATAGATCGTAAACTGTTGGAGGGCACATAAATCAAGATATATTTGTTGCACAAATTTATAAGCAAGTAATTTCATAGAATTCGAGGCATGTAACAGACATAAATTTATGAACTGAGCTGATAGTAAACTGACATGATTTTTGAGGCACCGTACAAAACTAATTGTTGGTACAATTGTATTGTGTATGGATTTCTAGGCACATAAATTGAGTTGTTTTTTAATATTTTCTGGGAAGTTTATGGTTGCATGGAAGTCAAGATAAGTTTTATTTATTGTTGTTGTAATTGTTGTCAAGAAGAACTTTCTTAGAACTCATAATAATAAAAATCCTCCCCTCTCTCATTGGTTTTCCCATTGTGGATTTTTCCAAGGTCTTGATTTTTGGGCCAAAAATCTTTGTGCGTTAATTTTTGGGTGTGTTTATTTCTGATTCATTTCTATAGTAGAATTCATGTGTTTCTTTCCATGAGCATTTAATTTTTTATTTACTAATTTTCATCCTAAAATTACAATGTGGGTTGGGCATTAAACTATGTGTCTCTATGAGACTTGAAACCAGGTTGGGGTCTAAAATTTGTACATCCCTTTCTCTGATATACATTCCTTTGGGTGATACATATTGCCTTGTTAAGGATTTCTCACCCAAGAATAATTTATGAGACTTCCTCGAGGTATTAAAGTCAAGGCGCCCCTTCGGCCCATGTTAACTCAACACGATATTACTTTATGGAGATCATGGCTTATCATAGGGTTCTCATGTCACAACAATAGCCATTTTCCACACTTTTCAGCTTTGAGAACCATCATTTGTCCTCAGACAAATATTTCATGTCACCTGTATCACATGCATACAAAAATCATGAGATACTTTCATTAGTTTTCAATCAAACTTCTTTTCAAATATGTCACCCACAAATTTCTAATTTTCACATTCCCATTTTCATATCTATTCCACATAGGAACCAGATTCACAAGTATGAGATTTCCTTCTCATAATAGTTTATATCTTTCATAACCAATAGGAAATGGTACCCCTTATGGACTTACTTTTATTCCATAGCCAATACCTTTCTTCCTGCAATTATGTATTCACACAACCAAACGAATTGTTAGTTCTCATGCACATTATATTTTCCTTGCACACTTGTATTGGATTCCAAACATTTTTTCAAAATTTGTGCATACTAAAAATTGCATCACATTATTATATTCAATGATAAACAATATAAATTAAATATCATCCCTTACACATGCAATACTTCAACATACCAATCCTTTTCAATGCAATCAATTCATCATATGAATTTAACCAATGTTCCAATGTCCATGGCCACATTTACATACAATGCACCCTTTCATTGATTTTCAGTTACCACCATTTATGTGAGGTAATTTTCCATAGTGAGTTGGATTTCAATGAATCCCTCACCTCATGGCTTCTCTATCTATATTCATTATTACAACAGAATTGTTCCTCCTACTTTGAGCTGATCATAACTAAAATTTTCACATTAATGCCTTTAAGCATTCTTTCTTTACTAGTAACCATGGTGCCAAGACTCATGGCCACCCACTTCCTTTCTTTACCATTGTTACAATTATGGTAGGATATTGGAAGATCCTCCTTACATGATGGGTAGTCCATTACTTTCCCTCTCATTTCCTTAATACATTCAGTCAATGTGTTGCTCATGAGAACTATTGTTCCCAGTCATTCCTGATTGGTCAATGCATTCATGATGCATTAGTTAATGAATTTTGTTGCAATGATATCAATCATCCTTAATTTCCAGAGGTTCCTTTTTGTATCCTTCATGTTTCTCTTTCCTTAATCATACCCTACTTGGGTATCATTGGCATACAACAACCACTATAAAACACATGCATATCATTAAAATAATAATTACTTTAGAAGGGAATCTTACCCAATCCCTTCATGCCTTATTCCACATAGGCATGAAAACTTTCATAATTGTTATGGCTTCTAGTGCCTCCTATTATATTACCTCATCATTGGTGTTTTCATCGGAACTCCAAGAGTCCCTTCAACAACTTTCAACAACAACATTCTTCTGTTTACCTCTGCCTGAAGTTGTTCATCATTGGAAATTGTCCTTCCCTAATAGCTCCAATCATTTCCTAGATATAGCATGCATCATCACAATCACAATTATATTAGTTGTCATGTCAGAGAAAAATGAAAGTACCATATCATTTAAATAAATAAACATTTTCAGATATGTCCTAGCATATCTATATGCACTGCATCAGATTACCTCAATATTGTTTTTAGTGAAAACATGAAATATTTAAGATGTCTCCATTTTCATGTAACTATCAACACTCTCATGCCAAAACATTTACATTCATCATCATATCAGTTTCTCATCCCAGAGAAACATAATAGAAAACAAGAAAGGAGTTAAGGGATTATTCCCTCTTTCCAACTCCTTCTACACATCCTGGAACTTTCAGTCCAACTGAGTTATTTCTAAGGCCTCACTGCCTTTACTTATCATGGATCATTCAAGACTATTCATTTAAACATACTTATTATCTTACTTTATTTTTACCAACTATACTTGTTTTCACAGATGTTCTTGTATGGAATCCAACTCCATTAAGCAAATCAAAGTTTTAGAATGAGAAAAGTATTCCTCCTTTTCTCCTTATTTGCTTCTACAATCTATCCCTTTTGAGATTTTTCTTCTCTGTTCCTTGAGTAGTTTCAACCAAGTTTCATCTTAACTTTCTCTACTAATTCAACATGCTACAACAACAAAATGTTTCCCACAAATTAAGACTAGTGCATTATGCAAATTCACCAAAGAGAAAATCAGGTTAGTCATCATTCATTTGCATGTCTCCTATGCATGCATTATATTTCAAAATGCAATCTAGGATTCCTATATAAATATGATTTGAAGCCCACTGCCTAATTCTCATCAGTCATTAATGTTATGATTTTGTTCTCCTGACAGAATCGTTACATAGTTCCTCCACGTGAACTTCATCCACATGCAACTCTTTTGTTACATATCCGGAGGGTTTGAAATGACCTCAACCTTGATTCAGCCTCAACTGTTCCATTTCATATTATTACCCAATATTTCATAAGGAATATAAACATGCTTTCTCATTATGCATTCAGTTTACACCTCCACACATGCACATTATTCTACTATGCTTTTATTTACAATGCACTTACTCACATGCATCAATATAACTGTATGTGTGTCTACCATAGGCACACCTCACAATTTCACATGCATACATATATTTAAAAATAATTGTATACATGATTGTTCACAATCATCTACAAGTTATTGTCAAAGGCATACTCACCTCACCTTCTATCTTAACAACAAAGCATCCTTGCTCATTTACTCTTTCCAATTTACACTAGATTTTCCTGAGGAATGGAACACATCCTCCTCAAGATATTATTTGAAAAAAATAGTTCAGACCCTTCTACATAGGGTCAAACATGTATTCATAGCATTTCCAATCCAGAAAAGTATAAATCTTGTTGTATAGTCTTCTTATTTATGCAATCATACTATGCCTTTTAAGCATGTTTACATGTATATATCATGCATGTGCATTACTTGTGCATTTTTATACTATTCATTAATTTTAATTTGGTATTATTATTAGACTTCATACCAAGAAACATCATAACGCAATTAACCCATGCACTTCAGCATGAAAGTTCATTGCTTTCACCTTTTTTATGTCATCCAAACATATTGGTATTTTAAATTTAATATAAATGTTCTTTAGTGAGGACTTATATCCATTTACATGAATAGTCTCACAATGTTCATGATTATACTCATACTTCCCTCACTCATTGAAACAGGTAGCAAGATATTACTCTTTCCTAACTGTTACAAAAGCATTCCAATTCAGAAATACAAACTAGGTAGTTTTAACATTACCCAAGGCAACAAGTTAACAATTCCAATTTTTCTTGTGCCTCAATCCATCATTGGTCAATAGACCTTTATCAAGGGAATCCATTATTAATATTCCCTCGAGATTCTACTTGAGCATACAGATCCATACCCTCATGGATATCATCCACATTTGGATGTTAATCTGACCCATTAGTCTTCTGAAAATTCCCAAGCATTTTCTTTACCATAATTTGGATCAGCTCCTTCATTTATCTATTACAAATTTAACCTCATATGGTTATATGGAAACATTATTATCAACATTTAATTCATGTAGTTAATTCTCCTGTTGACATCAAGTCATTATTGACCAAATTGATCCATCAATAGACTATATTTTACAACCCACCACAGGTTATAACATGTCTATCTACATTTTACATACATGCTTACTCATTACCATATGCATTACAACATATCCACATATTACATTCCCATGCATAAACAAGTACTCATGTTAATAGGCATGTACACATTTTTATATAGCCATGAGCTCATAAATTGGCTCATATGTTCATGTCATTTCACCTCATTTATGAGGACTATCATCAATTCAAAGAATTCATTTTTCTTTGCTTAACTAGGTTATTTCAACAACAAGTTTCATTCATTACAGGTAAAATTAACTAACCATAAAAAAATTACCATCATTCCTCTGAACATGAGGAATTATACATACAAGGCTTATCTTTTTCCTAAGCAACAATCATAATTGTCAGGGTTTCAACAACCAGACATTATAGGCAACATTACAACCACCGGTTCATTCATTTCCTGACTCATACAATCCTATAATATGATTTTATCATTTTTTTTTCATTTATGTCTTACTATTAATTCCTACCAACATGTTCTTACTCCTGCCAGAGTAATCATCAATTTGACAAAGGGACAACATAATCTGTCTGTTGTAATTTCAACCAGAATTTCCAAGGTACAATTTCAATTTGTTCTCCTCCTCCTCAAGGAACTCGTGCAAATATTAAACAATATTTTAAACACATAACTCTTTTAAATAGGATCATCCCTAGCCTTAATATATCATCCTTGAGACTGATCTTTGGCCCATCTAGGCCTAGTGTTTGAACCATGCTCTGATACCACCTATAACACAACCAACCCCTTAAGTACCCTTTTAAGGGATGAGGTGTTAAATTTTTTCTTTCCTTCAACCATATACAAACCTTTTTTTGAGGACACCATCATCTTCTTCTCCCCTAGACCTTTCCAACAACTGTACATTTTCTCAAAATATATCTCTAGATCAAAAGTTATTGCCTTTTAAATATTTGGGGCCTTATTTGACCAAATACCTCTTAACCACCACATGGAACCCACATGACTCCACGTCACTTGTGTCACCTAACGTGGTACTGATGTGTTACCACACATCATTTTCTAATGAAGACATGGCTGCTATCATGGATGATGGAATGGAACCTACCATTTAATTCATCGGGCATCAAACTTTGACCTTTTCCGCACCCAGTGTCAAGCTCCACATCCTCCTAAGATCTACTCTCACCAATTGATGAGAATTGTCCACTAGTCATTAGGACCACAGGACCTTAGAACCTCGGATCCTAGGATCTCAGGACCTCAGTCTTTTCTCTATTTGCAAAGACACAAAAATATCGATATGGTGTTGTGTTGGCACCTTGCACACGTGGTATGTGTTTCCACCTGTCTTAATCATGGCATGACACATGGCCACCATCACCTCGTGACACATGGAACTTGTACCACTTGAAACATGACACTCATTTTCCACCTAGACCTTCGTCCAAATATGTCAAATTTGCATGATACATGGCACCACTCATGTCACGACATGTGGCACCACCAGGTCAATCATGGATGTCGGGATATCAGCCCCTTACTAACCTCCTGTAGGCTAAAACTCCCCGAGGTCCACCATTCAAGGATTACGAGATAATTGAACAAGTTATTCTCATGATTAATTAAGGTAATCCCATGATTAAGGGACAATTAATTGTGTTAATTCTCTGGGTTACTATTATACAAGATCTATGGATAAAATATCTCATGCTTCGATCGAATGATTATTATGGCTCCTTCCACAAATGTTGTGTGTTAGTGGCTCTAAGGATCATACATTGGATATTTAGAGTGTCATTCAATAGATCGACGATTCTCATCAAAGCGCATCTCAGACCTCAACACTTTCCCTATCTTTTGTAACCTAAAAATCTCGATGTTTGTTGTCCGATAATTACGAGGTAATTATCCATTTTAATCATAGTATTGTGACTCCTTGCCTTTACCACCAGATCTATGACTCATATCTGTTGGCTTCCTAGATCCAATGACTCAAATCTTAAGGGACTCTTCCAAAGGCTTAAGCCTAATGGGTCCTACTCTTCGTCCTTTCAACAAATGAGAAAGTGAAAACTATCATCCTCCATACATGTTAGTTGTCATGCTAGCATGACACATCATGCCAGTGTTGTTATCCCTCTCCTCTTGCTTATATGTGATAAGGGTATGAAACTAGGGGTTGGATCCCTACCCCCCAGCTCCAAAACACTCGATACGATCTGACGCTCATCTCTCTTCCATCCATTGATATGGCAGTAGTTATTCCTCCATGACTTGGATGATGACAAGTGTCATATCCATGATTCTAGCATCAACTCTCTCTTGAGGTTACGTAATAGATCGACAGTGAAGACTTGTCGATTTCCAATCCGAAAAATACGAGTAATGACTCCCGTATAATGGGCTATGAAATTTATCTATGAGAGTGGAAAGGTTGAAACCAAGATAAAAAAACCATACTTTCGACATCAAAATATCGGGTATTTCTCAGAGTCTTTCCACCAAACATCTTCAGGTACTCTCGGGGTCTGATATCCTAGCTAGAAAGTCTGATCGATCGTTGGCATACGACCATCCTCCGATCCAACATTTATGGTCCCTTGTTTCTATACACGCATACTTCAATAGGGTAGAAGCTTGTCTTTAGATGACCAAGATCTATTCCAGCTTTAGAATCAATGTTTTCTTAATCTCATCGCTCATATAGCAATGCACATATGTAATTTGGAATTTCTTGACCTCGGTGACAAGGAAAAAGGCTACATTTGATTAAGCCAGAACAATTACCATTCGAGGACTTAGAGTCCTAGCTTTCTCTGAATCCATGATTTAACTCAAACTTTACAACCCTCTTCATCCCCCTTGGGCCACTATTATAGTCAAGGTGTCATTCCTTCTAGGAGGAAGGTTACAACACTTCCTTCCTTACACAGGAGACCCAATACGACTATCATATTACGATATACATAGGAGACAAAACATTCGATATTTAAACTTTCCTACATATCCACCAATATTCATGTACACAGACTTGTAAATGGAACGTGATTCTATCTGTATAACAGACTCATACATCTAAGCATACAATACAAAAATAAATCATTCATTTATTTAATTATATAGATCACAAAAATTACTTATCTGTTACAATTTTCAACCATCCAACTGACCATGGGTTTTCCTTTCCACCCAACCATAGGCTCTGCTCACTCAGTAACTTCAATAGAAGGCCACCCCCATGCCAGGCCATGATATCACTAGGGATTCTCTCTCAAATTCTTAGGGAGATTGATAGGGAAAGTTTACTCTCCTTCACACCACTCTTGGTTGAGATTTTCTCACGCCCACCTGGCTTAGGCCTCTTTGAGGTTTATTAGATTCTCTCTGAGCATCAAGATCGTGGTCTTCATAGCTTAGGTTGGGAGATAGGATGTCATACCAACCCTATAACCAAACTTTTCTCTGAGACTCATGTCTCTCTGCCCATACCTAGGCTCTCTCTTGAACTCTTTTCCTTCTCAGACCAAAATCCCCCTCGCACACACTCATGCATCCTTTTCTTGCACACCCTATTTTAGGAAGGTTCTTGACATGTCCTTCTTTTCTCCTATAAGAAGGTAACCTGTGGGTCAATCTAGGGCTGCAAATTTTGGTACTTTGTTGTACCTTTTGTTGGCGTCCTCTGTTGTCCTAACCAAGTCTTCCCATAACTATTTTCATTGAGGGGGGTTGGTTGTTCAACTACCATACCCCTTCTCATTAAATGATTTATCTTGAAATATAGGATGAGGGAATTACTCTGAATATCTCAAAATCAAATATTATCAGTAAGGAGTCTTGGGTCATATTTAGCATGATGAACCCTTCTCAGAGTTTCCTCACTCTTTCCTCTAGTGGTATCATGGCTAGTACTTTCAAGGATTCACCCCACAGTAAGTTGTTAGCATTTTTAATTAAACAATTAATACATTTACCTTGTTTTTATGCCATGGAAAGGCAATTGTCAATCATGATTAATTACAGGCTGGGGGAAACATGGGGTGTTACACATTTTTCTTGATATGTTAGAATTAATTGAGAGAAATGTGAATATTTTTGAAATCTATGTATCCAATATCGGATTTAAGTATCTTTTCCAATTTTGGTCTGTACTTCACGTCTTTTTCCAATAACTTTCTTCATTGTAATTGTGCCTTTCTTATTTGTATCCACACACAGGAAATCACTTTGCTAATTATTGTTTTCATTGTTTTGAAGAACAAATTTGTAGTGTGATACAAGAAATCACTGCTAGCATGAAACAATTCTCATTTCAATATATTTTGGTAACTAAATCTCTTTACAATTTCATCATCACACACATTCCCATAAAATAGGGTTGGAAATTCAAGCTCTTTTGTGTATCTATCCATGAATATTCCAAGTGGATGCTTTCCTTCAATAGGTGTAACTTCAATGATCTTGTCATGCAAATCATGGATGCATTGCAATTTTATGAACCCATGTACCAACGTTTGACTAGGTCTCTCACTATCTGATTGTGTCTCCATATCACTCTCACAATTAGAATTTATCTTTTCTAAGCATTTTTTACTATCTTGTTCGAGAATATCAGTCCATTCTTTGTTTATAGTGATATTTTAGCCTTGTATAAAGTTATGGAACACAATTCTTTTAATACTTTCATGAAAATGTCTAAACAGACTCTTCCGGTCAGATATGCATTTTTGTATTGAAATTGTCTTTTGAATGCAATTGCAATTGTCATTGTTTCATCCATGGATTGTGGTAATGTTTTTTGTACAATATCCATATGAACATGCATGTTGATGATGGAGCCTATCAAGCCCATCTGTGATCGTTTTTCGCCCCATTGTCTAAATTGTGCAAATGCAATTCTAAGTGACACAAGTCTCTCCTCAAGTTCTAATAGTGTGCTTGGAATTGGTAATGTCATGTTGTGCCTTATCTGATTTGGTGGTCCAAACCACAACAACTTCCCATTTTCAAGTGATCTTTTGCAACTAATACATATATTCTCAGAAGAAAATGTTTTGTCACATGAAGTCGAGATTAAATTTTGTTTCTTCAATTCCTTTGTCATGTTCACTATGATATATGGTTAAGGGAGAGGTATTGATCACATATTTCATTGTACCTCTCCATTAACAATGTTTCATAGTGAACATGAACTGTATGTGTTTCAAATGATAGCACATCAAATATTTATTCATAGTTTGAGCCAATGGAATACAAGTTGACAATATTGTTGCCACAAAGAGACTACACTTATATATTTACATTCAAAATTAATTATATCCGTTGCAAACATAATGTCCCACCCTTTATCTTCCCTTTTTAATATGACAATTCCATATTTACAACATACTTCTGCCAATTCGCAACAACTACGTGTTGGGTCCTTAGAATTTAGTCTTTTTGTCACTTCTTCTGCCATAAAACCTTCCTCCATAACCTTAGATTATATCATATTCCACCCTTTTTTCCATGATATCATTTCCTAGCTATAGAATCGATGCTTGGAAGATCACTTGAGGTAAAATGTTCATCCTTAAGCATAATTTAATTCTTTATATGCAATTTGGTTTAATAGTTATTATTATATTGGTTATGCATAATCTTTGATTTTGTATCTACTAAAATTTATACTTGTTAGCTACTAGAGACTATTTATGTAGGAGAGTTGGTGTTTCATAAGGTTGGACGCACACTAGGATCAAACCTCGACTATACAGAGATGCCAAATCAATCCCTTCAGGTTATCCACCTATCATATTCTATTGAAGAAAATCCAGATCAATGTTCTAGGCAATTCAATGCTCCAGCTAGAATGTACAAGTGGCAGAAGTACATGAGTCCAGTTCCAATAGATTGGTCCACAAGATGAACAAAATCACATTTGAGAAATTCATGCATTCCATCATGAATTTCTCAACTACGCAGATAACCTAAGAAGATTTTATACATCCACAATATACATCATATTCAATCTCCCTTGATCGAATATGTAATCTATTAGATATCAGTGTGAAAGATCTAATTCATGTGGATATAACCAATCTCATATTACTGTATAAATATATGGCATTAGACTTTGGTAAACATTTTCTTCTTAATACTGATGAACTATAATTGAATTTCCAAGTAATAAAAGAAGTTGATTCATATGTCTTTGAGTTAAATCGATTTGTTGAGTTCACCATTTTCAAAGTCGTATATGAGTTTATTTAAGTAGCGTTCTTTGAATCTAGAGGCCCCCCTGAGGATGAGTTCGTTGCTCCTTTGCATTTCCTATTGCGAGCTTTACATTTACAATTGTGTAGTTTGTTTACATTTCAAGTTGTGTGATTCATTTACAATATTTCTCGTTTTGTGATTTACAATTCAGTTGCTTTTATTTTCTATAGCTAATGTATTTCTATGCTATTGCACAGGTTATACTGATACACAAAGAGTAGTAGTTGAATAAATAATTGTTCTTTCAAATCTAGTAAATTGCAATATTGTGATTAACAATTCAGTAGACTAGTAATCTCAGATAATCAAAATCCTTCATGTGTTTAGGTTTTAAGTAAGTGATTTTGTGCATCTTAATTTGCATACTTTTTTTTGCTGCAGCTAACATAAACTCTATTTATGTAGCAACAAAAATCAATTATATTTATGCAATAGAAATCATTTAGGTTAAGGAATAGTGTATTCATATATGTTTCCTTGTACTTCATTATTTTACGTACCACTGGTCAATAATTTAATGTAACATAGTTCAACCAATTGGACTGGCTGACATTTTTGGTGTCGTTTCCTAGGAAGTAAAAAAAGGCGTTAGTTTTTATTTTTCTTTAAATCATGATAAGTAGGATGCATGAATAGACGTAGGGATAATAGAGGTATATTCACTAGTGGTAGAAGTACAAAAACTACCACTTCACCCACTCCATCACGTGATATTATAAGAGCCACACCATCATCTAATCATTTTGCAGATAGAACTAAAAGAGGAGGAAGAAAAAGCAGAATTTTGACTACACAAGAAAAAGGAAAAGGAAAAGTTGAAGAAGGAAGCTCTAAAACATAAAAAATTCCATTAACCTCACAGGAAAGTATCATACTTCTAGCTAAACCTCAAGAAGAATAAATAATCGGTGGTCAACCTGAGATTGTATTTCCAAAAAATCCTATTGAAGAACTAGAACTCTTTGCACCTTCATAGGATTATATGCATCTTGAAGATTACAATATTTCTAGAGTATACATTGAATGAGAAGAGGAAAGAGGACCTAGAGGTGGAGAAGAACATGAACATGAAGAAATACAAGAAGGAACATGTACATCAATTATTGAGAATGAATTTGGATTTCCAATCTTAGATCCAACAATTGTAGTCCAAATGAAGAACATATCGCCTTCAACACTGCCCAACTTTGATGGTACAATAACCGAAGACCCAAAAACTTTCCTTTTCGAATTTGATGTGTTATGTCGCAGCTATTATTATTCTTCTTACGCTAAAAAATTGAATTTGTTTCCAACTACTCTCAAGGATACATCATTACGTTGGTTTATGGGCTTGGGAACAAATTCAATAAAAGCATGGGATGAATTGAAGAAAACATTCCTTGAAAAATATAATGATTATTTTACAAATCAAGGAATGAGAGGGGAGATGTTTAAGATGACACAAAAGTAAGAAGAGAGCCTTGGAGTTTATTTAGAAAGATTACATTATACTGTTAAAAGAGAAAAAAAAATCATTTAGATTTGGATACTTTGAAAGTCTTTTTACTTAGGGAAATTAGAGATGAATGGATTGATGTATTGGATTTAATGGGTAAAGGAAACATTTCTCACCTAACCTATCCATAAATTTGTGACTTATGCAAGCATATTTCTCTAGGAAAGTTCAAATATGGTAAGGGACCTAGGGATTCTATCTCAAGGGTAAACAAATCAGCCACCGGTGGTGTAAGTAGAGCAGATATTGGAAATTTATTGGAAAATTTTAAAGAAAACATTCTCAGTACTCTTGGTTCTCAATTAGACACACTGAAAATTAGGCAAAAGAAAGAGTTAGAGGATGCATCTTTAACTATTTTTTGTCCAAAATGTAGAAATATGCACCCTTTAAAATAATTTCCTTTAGCTAACATTGATCTTTGTGATATATGTACAGATAACCATGGTACAAAAAACTTATCATCTCTACTAGGACTCAAAGCATCCTACCAAGAAACTCAAGGAGCTACAAAACAATTATGTTTTGTTGCAGAAAAGAGACCTTGGTATCCTAGGAATATTGGTATATCTCAATACCCTCTCAATAATTTAATCGTTACTTTTATCAACAATACCCCCAAATAGAATTGGACCATTCCTATGCCTTGGAAAGCATGGGCACCAAAAAATGTCCAAAACCAACCTTGGAAACAAGTTTGGTGAGGATTTTCCTTTCGAACCATGCCTACCCATCCTTATCCCGTGCAACAACAATACACCCAATACCCTATAGAAAACCAATATCCCCCGTAAGCTCAACAACTATAATCAAATCAACCACAACATCCACAAATTTCACAACCACCGCAACTTCAATTACCATCAACCCAACCTCCAAGACCAACCCAACTATGTGCACAAACCATTGCTAACACCAATAATAAAGTAGCACATGCCGCTTACAATGCTAAGCTACACAATTTTCCCACTTATCTGATTACCTCTCTTGGTATAAATAATATTCATCTTAGATCAGTAAAATTACTTCATCAAGATGCACCTATTATTGTTGAAGAACTTATAGAGGAGGAAACTTCTAATCAAATAAACAACATTGATAGTACTAATACAATAAATCAAACTTCTTCATCTACAATAAATCAAAATCAACGATCTAATTCTCCACCTTTCCCAGAAAGGTTGGCATTAGAAAATCAAATTATTAAACCAAGATATGATTTATTAGATGAGTTAAAAAATGTTTGTATCAAAAATCCATTATTGAAAGCAATCAAATACATTCCAATTTATGCTAAGACAATAAGGGAATTATGTATCAAGAAATCAGAAAGGAAAAATAAAGACCCACAAATAGTGCAAGTAATTGGTAAACTAGAAAATCTTATGTCAACTAAAATATATATGTAAAAATATGTTGATCCACGTCCCATTGTAAAAATACACATCAATCATGTAGCAATCATAAACACATTAATATATCTAGGAGAAACAATCAATGTAATGACAAAAGATACCATGGATAAATTACAATTGTCTAATCTTTGTAATACACCTACAATTTTACAATTAGCTCATAGATCAACAATAAAACCAAAAGGTGTATTGGAGGATGTAATAGTCTCCTTGGATTCTTGGGAGTACCTTGTATATTTTATGGTTTTGCAACTAGAACCTAACTTATGGGGCACCCATTAATATTAGGGAGGCCTTGGTTAGCTACAACTAATTCTTTCATCGGTTGTAGATTAGGGGATATGACAATTGCACACACGGATTCAATAAAGAAATTTAATTTATATCCACCAACTAAAGCTTTAACTGAATCTGAATTTACACAATGCTTTCAAGATACAAATGACAATGAGGAAGTACTACAACCTATTTTAACTATTGATCAAATTGTGAATTTTAGGAATGATATGGAGGAAAATCAAATCATCAATCTTATTAATAATTATGATTTTACTCAATATCATGGGGGGGAATAAACTTTTGATCACATATATATTTTGGATAAGGATTTTCAAGAAAGTTGTACTATGGATACTTTATCAACAATCTCAAAATCAATGTCTTATGGTGCATCCACATCAGGATCAAGTAATGAGGCTATTGAAAATTTTCAAGGAAAAACTTTAAATATCAATTCTATACTTATAAAAATTCAAAAAGAGCAATTAATCAATACATTACAAAAACATGGGAATTTGCATGGGCATACAATGATATGCGTGGAATCCACCCTAATACACGTATTCATCATATTTACATAGAGGATTATTCCAATCCTGTCAGGAAACCCTAGTGACAAATGAATCTACTCTTGAAATAAATTGTGAAAGATGCGCTGCAGAAATTGCTCAATGTTAATTTAATATATCCAATTTTTGACAGCCAATGGGTATCTCCACTAGTTATCATTCCTAATAAAAATGGAAAATGGGGTGTTTGTGTAGACTATATGGAATTGAATAAATCAACTTTGAAAGATCACTTTCCTCTACCTTTTATAGATCATGTCTTAGATACATTAGAAGGTAAAAAATACTTTTCCTTTTTGGATGGATTTAGTGGTTATAACCAAATACAAATAGCTCTAGAGGATCAAGACAAAACAACATTCACATGTCCTTGGGGAACATACACTTAAACAGTACTTCCTTTTGGTCTGTGTAATGCACTTGCAACTTTCCAACGTGTTGTGCTAGGTATCTTTTCTGACCTTATCCATTATTGTGTAGAAGTGCATATGGACAATTTCACTATTTACGAAAATACTTTCAAAGAAGAATTATAGAATTTATAAAAAGTTTTAATTGTATGTCATGAAACTAATTTGGCATTAAGTTGTGATAAATTTTACATGTTTTTAATTGAAGAGAATGTTTTTGGCCACTATGTGTCTTCTACAGGTATAAAAGTGGATTCAGCAAAGATAGAAGTCATTTCCAATCTCGCAGTACCCAAAACTCAAAAATATGTCAGAAGTTTCCTAGGCCATGCTAGTTTATATAGACGATTCATTGAAAATTTTACAAAGATTGCATATCCATTATTCAAACTTCTTAATAATGATAATGAATTTTTCTGGAACATTCCATGTCAAACTACTTTTGAAACTATGAAAGAGAAACTTTCTGTAGCTCTTGTTTTAAGAGGACCAAACTAGCCCCTTCCATTCCATATATCTACAGATGCCTCTAACACAACTTTAAGAGTAGTACTAGGTCAAAAGGAAAATCAATTATCTTATGTCTTCTATTTTGTGAGTAATAATTCAATACCTCATGAGTTGAATTATATAGTTACTGTAAAGAGTTCCTTGCAGTAGTTCATGCCATCAATAAATTTAGGCACTACATTACAGGATGTGAAGTCTTCATCCACACTGACCACTCAACCATTAGGTACTTATTGAAAAAACCAATTACTAATGGCAGGGTTACCAAGTGGATATGCCTAGCAAGGAAAATATTGTAGAATATTTACTTTCTAAGATTCTTGATGAAGGTGAACCAATTCATGTTGATGATAATTTCCCTTATGAGCATCTTTTTGCAATATCTACTAAAACTCCTTGGTTTGCAGATATTGCTAACTATTTAGCTACAAGAAAATTACCTCAACATATTTCTAAAAAGGAGAAGCAAAATATCATTAGATACAATGCCACTTACTCATGGATCGATGGATAATTCTTTCATATGGGACCTAATCTTATCATTCGGAGGTGTGTATGAGAAGATGAAGTGTATGACATATTGAAGGCATGCCATGATGAACCATATGGAGGCCATTTTTCTAAAAAAATAACCACATACAAAATCCTTCGTTTATGGTATTATTGGCCTACTCTTCATAGAGATGCGAAGGAATACATTATAATATGTGAAAATTGCAAATGGATGGACAAACCGGTACAAGTAGACAAGATGCCTCTACAACCTCAGGTATTAATATAACTATTTGAAAAATGGGCCTTGGATTTTGTAGGACCTATTTTTTCAATGTATAGAAATAAAAAGTATATCTTGGTATGTACCGATTATGTCACTAAATGGGTAGAATCCAAACCTCTTTTACATTCTAATGAGCAATGTGTTGTAGATTTTTTTTTTGAGGACATATTTACTCGTTTTGGTATCCCAAGATAAATTGTGATAGATCAAAGTACCCAATTCACTTGGAATATTGTCTAGAAGATCATAGAACAATACACGATCAAGCATAGGAAATCATCTCCCTACCATCCACAAACTAATGGGCGGGAACAATCCACAAATAAAGTTTTTGAAGCAATCTTGAACAAAACTATTCAATTACATCACCGAGATAGGGTAGATAGGATACCTGAGGCACTTTTGTCTTACCGAACCACATGGAGAAACACTAATGGGCATACAACATATGAACTTGTGTATGGGAAGCAAGTTTTGTTTCCTATTGAGTTCCAAATAAAAACTTTTAGAACAACAACCAAGCTTGTTATAGATATTTCAGAGGCACAACAACAAATATTGTTACAGTTAAATGAATTGGATGAGATCCGACAAGATGCGCTTCAATGAACTACCATCATACATCAACAAAGATTGAGATGGCATGGCAAATTTATCAGGAAGAAGAAATTTAAAACATGTGATTAGGATCTTTTATTTGATTCTAGATTTAAAAATTTTAAAGGAAAGATTAGTACTCGTTGGTTAGATCCATATGAGATAGAGATAGTATTTGACAATGGATCAGTCAAAATTAAAACCATTGATGAGGAAGACATTTATTTTCTAGTAAATGGGAACATTTTAAGGTTATATCAGAAGCCTACTAGTAGAGAAGAATTTGTTCATAATTTACTTTGACAATCAGAGATGGAGATAGTGAGAAAATCAAGTTCTCCCCCTACTCTTGTTTCAGGATTATTCTTTTTATGTGTTGATAATGATAATAATAATAATAATAAATAAAATATAGTAAAAAGTAAAGAAAAAAAAAAACAAATATTGTGAAAATTAGTTTATTAGTGCAACTGTGAAGAATTCTATTTGAAAACCAAAAATTGCAGGAACAATTCAAAAAATTCCTCAAATAAATAAGAAAGGAATATTCAACTCATGTTTCAACATTTCTTTTAGCACCTAAAGTTTTAGCAATAACTCATTTGGTAGCCTACAAAGATTTTGATTTGTAGTAACAATCAAGGAAGATTATTTTTAAGTTCAAGAGTTTTTGTTGTTTTAAAGATTTTCATGAAATAAGTTTAACAGTAGTGATCAAATTTCTTTAGTCTCATAGTTTCATCATCATGGTAGGAAATATCATTTTGTCAGGCACTACAGTTCATGATCTCAAAATTATGGGTGAAAATGTTTAATTTCTTTGGTCACGAATTTTTTCTGCAGCCACAGGCACTTTCTGCAACTACCAAAACTTACCTATAGTTGTTCTTTAAGAAATTATGAGACACTAATTCATATTCATCAAATTTCTAGTTCAAGAATAACTTGAGTTGTGAATTTTATGCAATTTGTCATAAAATTCAAAATTCATTTGCAACAACATCTTTAGTTTTCATCATCAACATATTCATTTTCGTCATTAGCATCTTCAATTTTTCATCATCAACATCTTCAGTTCGCATCATCAACATCTTCAAAGTCTTTAGATTCTTCAACAATGTTTCCAAGGAACATAGCAGAAACTCAGTTACAGTGTCATCTTTGTTTCGAGTTTTAGCTAAAGGTAAAAGGAACCAGGTAATGACTTTTTAAACTATTTTGCATTAGAAGTTATGAAATTGTACAAGGGAACTGGATCAAGTTTAAATTCTATAGCTATTGATTATGTTTTCTATATTATCCTTCTAAAATACCATTCTTATCCTAAGTTAATCCTTCCATTTTATATCCAATTTGTATCATAATTACAAATTGATATTGAAAATCATGCAAAATCATTATAAATGCATGTCGAAAATCCCATTTTCGACATGCATTATTCAAAACTAGCATTTGATGAATACCAAAACATTATTTGATTTATTTGAAAATTTTCAAATAAATACGACATGTTTCATAATTACCAAACCATCACATGAAACTTGCCTCGTACTAAATCTGTAAACCTTCATTCCCATTTTTCATCCCTTCAATATTTGTGACAAAAAGTGATTCGAAGACCCACATTTTCTCCAACAATGAAAAATGGGACCTGTAGTGTGATATGAACTAACTAGCACAGAGATTTTTGAGGCATATCCGAAGTGTCATAAGCATTTCAGGAAGGCATGATGGCTTCCATTTTTACAAAAAATCCAAGGGTATGATGAATAGGTGACGAGAGTGTTTGAAAAAGAATTTGATGGAAGGAAAGATCAAATAGGATATATGGAGGTGGATATTATAGAGGATTTTGTAGCATAATCCAAATAATTACCTATGGGTGGTGAGAAATGGTTTAAAAACCAAAAGATGAACAACGGGGTATGGAAGGAATTTCTGGTGAATTTGAAGAAAGCAATCAACTGAAACAAAGGTATACCAATATTTGCATTTAAAAAGAACTGGTGAAGTACTCCATTCATTTTACAGAATATGTTACATGTGAAGGTAGGTATGGCCTGGTCTTTTACTATGACCTTGGCTTGTTGATGAATTTTGTCAAAGCATATAAGCTAGACATGTCGTTCTATTTTCTAAATAGTTTGAAGAAAATGGCCTTGAAGATTCAACAAAGACCTAGAAGTATAGAAAAAAGTTTGTATCATTATGGATTAGTTAAAATGATAATTGAGTTTAAGCGACAAGAACATAATGATAGATGGGAGGATTTCATTCTACAAAAACGATTTTAAAAAATCATGCTAAAGAAGGAAGTTGAAAACCTAGAGATTTGAAGGGGAAGAAGAATGAAACAGAATATTCAAAGCCGAAAGAAGAGAATCCATAGAAGTTCATGAGTTCCACTCCCAAAAAATCAAAAGGTAAAACAAAAAAGAAGGTCACAGTTTTCAGTCCTGTGAAATCAAAATACAAAATAGAGGAAAAGGTCATAACTTTGAGTTCGAAAACAAAGAAACCTTGAGGTCGACCATGAAGAAAAATGATAGATCTCAAAGGAAATACCAAAGGTGACGGAAAAGAATCGATGTCTCCAAAAATAAGCACAAGGGTTGATGTTGTGCAGAGTAAAAAGAGGAAAATTGAAGTTGATATGGCTTGAGCAACAAGGAGTGCGACAAGGAAGCTAAAAACAAAATTGGGAGAAAGTGACAACATTCAGGACCCACCAGTGATTGAGTTGGAATAATCAGATAAGGAGAAGTTGGGAAAAATTTTAGTTGAAGAAACCCCAGAAGAGCCCAGCACACGATGAAGGACTAGGTCATCTCTCACTCTGTCAGTGAAACCAGGTAATATGGACTTTGATTTAACTACAAGTTTTCATCAATACTTTAGTATGGAAGTTGAAAAATTTGTAGATGATGAGGATAAGGAAGAAAATTTTCTAGATCCTCCTCCCTCCTCAAAGAGGAATAAAATCAAGGTAAAATATTTAGAAGATAAAATATAGGAGATGGAAGTTTTGGAAAGGCATATTAAAGAAGAAAATAGACTTTTGAAGAATATTGTAGCCAATCTATAGTAAAAGACAGAGGCCTTTGACAATGAAAGGAAAGTACTGATTAAAGAATAATAAAAATAGTATGGGATCAGTGAGTAAGAAAGACTTCAAATACATAGGATGAAAAATGAAATCAAATAATTAAATAAGAAGTAATGTGCATCCTCATTAAGGTTTGAGGTCTCTAAGTAGCCTTGACAGAGCAAGGGTAAGATACAATTTTGAATTTTTGAAATTTTTGCAAGGATAAGGTATTTTTGTTGCATGAGGACATGCAACACCTTCAGTGTAGGGGAGTGTTGGGTCCTCATAATTCAACCTTTTTGTCACTTCTCCTTCCATAAAACCTTCCTCCATAAACTCATATTATATCATATTCCACCCTTTTTTCCATGATATCATTTCCTAGCTATAGAATCAACCCCTCAAGCTCATCCACCTATCGGATTCTATTGAGACCCTTCAGATTAGTATTCTAGGAAATTCAATGCTCTAGTCAGCATGTACACATGGAAAAAGTATGTGAGTCTAGTTCCAACATATTGGTCCACAAGAAGAATGAGATCGCATTTGAGAAATTCATGTGTTCCATCATGAATTTTTCAACTACGTGGATAACCCAAGAAACTTTTATACATCCACGATATAATTCAGATTCAATCTCCCTTGATCGCATATGTAATATGTTAGATATCGGTTGTGAAAGATCCGACTCATGTGGATCTGACCGATCTCATCTTAATGTATAAATATATGGTATTAGACTTTGATAAACAGATTTTGCTTAATGTTGATAAATTGTGATCGAATTGCCAAGTAATAAAAGAATATGATTCATATATCTTTGATTTAATTCGATTCCTATATCTATAAGTTAAATCGATGTGGTGATTTCATAGTTTCCTAAGTCATATACATGTTTCTTTAATATCATTCTTTGAATCGGGAGGCCCCACCTGAGGATGAGTTAGTTGATCCTTTACATTTATTGTTGTGAGCTTTACATTTATAGTTGTGTGGTTTGTTTACATTTCAAGTTGTGTGATTTACAATTAAATTTATTTTATTTTCTACAACTAATGTATTTATGTTCTATTTCACGGGTTAGATTGATACACAGAGAGTGGTAGTTGAATAATTAATTGTTCTTTCGAATCCAGTAAATTTCAATACTATGATTAACAAGTTAGTAGACTGTTAATATCAAATAATTATAATCCTTCATGTGTTTAGGATTTAAATAAGTTATTTACTGCATCTTAATTTGTATACTTTGTTTTTCTGTAGCTAACAAAAACTTTGTTTATGTAGCAACAAAAAGCAGTTAAATTTCTACAAAAACAACCATTTAAGTTAAGGACTGGCGCATGCATATATGTTTCCTTGTACTTCATCAGATTATGTACCCCTGGTCGATAATTTAATGTAATAGAGTTCATCTAATTGGACTGACTGACACCGTTGTATTGTCAATAGTTCCATGTCTCGGATATTCATGCAAGTAATGCAATGCATTCTAGTCACCACTTGTCATTGCATTGAAAGAGGATTGTGTTGGGTATGTGTTATATTCTTTGCACGAGTAGTTTTTTCTGCCTTGGGAAACGTGACACCTACCTCGGGAAACGTGTCATGTATTTAGGTGGTTTTTCGGCAAATGGTTTTTGTTGATGGTTTTCTATTTCCGGTTAAGGAATTAGGGTTTTGGACTAATCCAGGTCATTGGGTTAGGGTTTTGGATGTCGTTGGTTCCTATATGTATATTGTATTGTAAACAATGTAACA
>JZKD02S2285642.1:103543-126639 GCA_000966675.3 Picea glauca | reverse complement strand
AACACAATGTATGAATATAATATATGTTGGTTTTCCCGGTTTGGGTTTCCAGGTGAAAAATCTCTATGTAATGTTTGTATTTTCCATTGTATCTTTTATGTTCTTTTCTGAATATTAGTTTGTAGTAGATATTGTACAAGGTTAGAATATACAGATTGCACAGTGTAAATTCTCAAGTATTGTACATTGAACTGTGTGGCTATCAAATAACAAATTTCTCCGAACAAATTATCACTGCAACTAGATACGACATGAATCAATATGCTCAATCCATAAGAATGCATCTTGTTGATATTACATTTCCAATAGTATTCAAGGTTTTTGAACATCGATGACAAGTAAGTATTAGGTTTTTTAAGATTGCATCTCGCTATTTTCTTGTAAATAAATGTTCCATAACAACTGCTAACAATATATTCATCATGAAACAAGATGCAATGTGGATTTGCATTTTCATTTTTGTTGAAATGAAAAAAAATTGTTTCTATTTTTATCGACCAAATTGCAATTGATATATTTAATAATTTTTCTAACCATCTTATGCAAAATGTATCTCCCTATATCCCTCTCTCATTGTAATTTACATTTTAAGATGCAGAAAGGTGCCTTTTCGACAAATATATCTCAATGTCATGAATCCCATGCAATTTATACAAGAAATCAGATCCTAACTCAAGCTTATATGATTCCAATGCCTCTTTATCTCCATTGTCCAAATAGACCGATAAGTGATCTATCAATTCATTTAGCAATTCCATGGAAGAGTAGTGGAAATGAAACAGGATGTGTAATGCATAAAAAAACAATCCCCAAGACTATATGTAAACGCATCTAATCTAAAAAGAGCATTTATATGTAGAAAATGGTCAATATTACCATGCACAATGTATTGCACATTGTTTTCTTATTTTTCAACATATATTGTATCTTTCATGTTTTAGTTTATGTCATTCATATGATGCTTAGGCTATGTCTATAACATTGAGAAACCAAAAACATAAAATGATGAATACAATCTCAAAGTAGCATACCTTATTTTTGTTTGTGTTTAACTTTGATTCTCTTTCATACATATAGTTTTTGAAATAGTCCTTAACCAATTTAACCTACCCCTAAAAAAGAAAAATAATAAGAAACTACTATTTTTGCTTGCTATATATGGTACACCCAAAAAATATTTCATTTCACAATTTGATCAAGCAATACAACCATAAAAAATAAAATTGGTTTTCTTAAACATTACACAAATGCCAAAGCAAATTTCAATGAAATGAAGTAACTCCATAATGTATGAACCGTACATTGTCAAGAAATAACAATGGAATGTTTTGGAACACATAGAAATGCTTTGGTGACAAAGGGAGCAACCATTCAAGCGGATTGGAGTGCATATATGGTAGAAGATCTAGTGTAGCATACAAAGGTACTTCCAAGAGACAGAATTACATCCAGATGTTGGAGGATGGAATACCTCCCTCACTAAGAGGGAGTGTTTAATATTTTGTAGTTTATAGAGGTATTCCCACTAGGGGCCATGGTATCAAACATGTGGAAATATTTGTTGGCACCAGATTACACTTTTGTTTTAGTGAAAACTCCCTTGGGATGAAGCTAGGGATTCATGGGCTTGGTGATGGGCTTTGTGGGCTTGTGTTGGGGTGTCACACCCACAAAGAGAAATAAAATATTATAATTTAATGTTGAGTTTAGAAGGTGTTCCTAAAATCACTCATTGAACTCCTATAAAAGGAGAGGAGATATTGTGACAAATCTCATTGTGTCATTATGGAGTTATCATAAGTGAGAGTGCGCTTGTGCTAGGAGCTTGGAAATTTCAGCAAGGGAAATTATGCATTTTTTGGAAAATATGGCCTAGGGTTCTTGGAAATTCTATTTCTATCTTAGCCAAGGAAGGCTTATGTTTTTCTAGCCAAGAGAGCCCACATGTGTGAGAGAATGAGAAGAGACAACCATACATGAGGAGAGAGAAGGACACACGTGTCAATAGATCATACAAAAATTTGTATAGGAAGCATGTGCGAGTACAACAAATCCATACAGTGACACATGTCATATGGACAAGTCCATACAATTACACGTGTGACCAAAATAAAACATATGTAGGTGTGAGGGGTTTTTTGCAAGATGCACGCATGATTTATGGGTAGGTGACAGTCCATATAGGCTAACGTCAGTAGTCTGTATAGCCTGTACAACTGATATCAATAGGTTGTACAGGTGATGTCAACATATTTGTAAATTAGGAATTTGTCTCGAGATTTTGCCGAGGTTAGTTTGTTGGTTGTTTTGGTTTTTGGGAGGACTAGTTTGTCCTCAGATTTGGTGAAATTGTGACAGTTGGGAGGAATGATTTTTCGCTCAGAAATTTCTAAATTTGAAAATTTACAAAACAACTTTTTTTTTGTCTCAAGTGTGTGGATGATTAATATATGATCTTGTTGTTTTCATTGCTATAATTTTTGTCAATAATTTCAGTGTAAAAATTTTTAGTGATAACAACTAGGGTTTACTATTTTAAATCACTTGGAATTAATTTTCAAATATGAAATTAGTTTCATTTATTTGCATGTGAAAATTGACATGGTATCAGAGATGAGGCTTTGAAGGAGAGAGGGATTCATCTCTTGAGACAAACTTGTTGCCACAAGTACAACATTTTGTTGTTGCAGATTATAATTTTTTTTTCTGGGTAGGTCATAATGGTGAACACCTTCAAGATTGAGGACAAGTTGGAAGGGGAAACAAAATTTCGGGCTTGGAATTCCAAGATCCTTGTCCTGTTGGAGGATAGTGACCTCAAAGAGTATGTTGAGGGTGGTTCCAAGTCCCACTGATCCATAGAAATTTGCAATTCCTAGGAAGAAGGAAGTGAAGGCCAAGTGAGAATTCATGAAGGATCACTTGATTCCTCACATTTACGAGAAGAATTCTACCAAGGAAATGTATGATTCTTTGGTTGGTCTATACCAAAATGAGAATACAGAAAGGAAGTTACATTTGAAGCACCAAATGCAAGTTTTAAAAATGTCCAGTGAGGACACAATAATTAACTACCTTATGAATATTACTCAAATCCAAGATCATCTTGCAGCCATTAATGAAACAACTGAGGATGTTGAGTTGGTGAATGTAGCATAGAGAGGTCTCTATGGATTTTGAGTGCCATTTGTGCATGCAATCATTTTCCTATATTTGATAGACTATGGACTAATTGTATCTAGGAGGAGACTCGATTAGATTCCAGGAATGGCATGCAGAAGAACAACAAGGACGAGAATCAGAATCAGACCCTTGTTTCCCATACTAGGAGGAGTAGAGGAGGAGGTTCTCCACGGAGAGAGGAATCTCTAGATACTATGAGGAAGAAGGACCTCAACAAGGTCAAGTTATTTTCTTGTCTTGATTATGGCCATTATGCCTCATAATGTCCACTAGAGGGGAAAGGGGGAGGAAGGCAACAAGCATCAACAACAAAGGTTGATGAGGTTGCAGATAGGATTCAAAGGGAGTTCTTACTAGTCTCCACCATTTTTGGTACAATCTCATGTGATGGTGCTTGGTTGGTGGATAGAGGATCCTATTTCCATATGACAGGTGCATGAGAGTTTTTTTAGAGTATCAAAGAGACTGACTTAAATATGTATGTAGAGATTGGTATGGGGACCAAGCATGCAGTGTAGGGAATTGAGACAATATGATTCTAGTTGGAGTCAGGAGAGATTTTGAGGGTGAATAATGTGTTATGGGTGCTATAACTCATGAGGAGTGTGTTCTCAGTCTCAAAGATTAAGAAGAATGGATATCATATATTGTTCCATGACAAACAAGTTTTATTTGTGCCCAAAGGATATAGATTTAGATCAACAGTGGTTCTTGGAGTTATAGACAGAAAACTATATAGGAAGAAGGGTTATCCTATATGATATTTTTCCAGAAGTAGTAAATGGAAAAAGGACTAGGAGCATATAGCTCCATAGGATATGTAGATTCAAAGGGAGAAGGTAGCTCTGGGGGTTATACAAATTCAGAGGGATTCATATTTCATAGGGAGTCAACCCTTAGGATTCGGTGGGGGGGAGAAACCTCCCAATATTTTTAAGAAGAAGTCAAAATTTAGAGGGAGTATGCATAATCAAATGGATCCTGATCTCAAATGGATTCACTGGGATCAGAGAGAGAGAGTCAACCATTTTGAGGGAGTTATCCCTTAGGTTCAGGTGGAAGAGAGGCATCTTCCAAGACTAACATAAAAGTTTCATGGGTTGAGGAGGTCAGGCAGGAAGCTCAGAAGTGAGAGGTTTCTAGGAGTTGTGTGTCTTCCCAGGAGGATCCATGCTTTTCAATAGCCCTTGTTTCCATGACAGAAGAAGAAACCAACCATGAGAACTAAAGAGTAGGATTTTCTTTGATGACAAAGGGAGCAACTAGTCAGGAGGATTGGAGTGCAACTATGGTATCAAGTCTAGTTTAGGAGACATAGCTACTTCTGGTATGGGAGGTAGAGGTACATTAAGATGTTGGAGGATGGAATACCTCCCTCGCTAAGAAGGAGTGTTTAGGCTTTTGTATCTTCAAGAAGTATCCCCACTAGGGGCCATGGTATCAGGCATATGGGAATATTTATTGGCACCATATTACCCTTTTGTTTCAGTGAAATATCCCTTGGGATGAAGCTAGAGATTCATGGGCTTGGTGATGGGATTTGTGGGCTTGTGTTGGGACCATGTCACACCCACAAAGAGGAATAAAATATTATAATTTAATGTTGAGTTTTGAAGAGGTTCCTAAACTCACTCATTGAAGTACTATAAAAGGAGAGGAGATATTGTGACAAATCTTATTGTGTCATTATGGAGTTAGCATAAGTGAGAGTGCACTTGTGCTAGTAGATTGAAAATTTTAGCAATGGAAATTATGCAATTTTGGGCAAATTTGGCCTACAGTTCTTGGAAATTCTATTTCTATCTCAGCTAAGGAAACATTTTTTTTTCCAGCCAAGAGAAGCCACACGTGTGAGAGAAGGAGAAGAGACAATCGTACATGAGAAGAAAGAAATCTGCACTTGTGGGAAGATCATACAATAGTTCATAAAGGCCGCACATGTGATTACAATAGGTATGTGCAGTCACACCTGTGACTAGAACATAACAACCACATCTGTGAGGGGTTTTCTATAGGTCGCACGTGTGATTTCTGGGAAGGTGTAAGTCAGTACAAGCTAATGTCAATATTTTGTACAGTCTGTTTGGATAACATCAATAGGTCATACAAGTGATGTCAGCAGATTTTTATATTAGGAATTTGTCTTGGAATTTTGTTGAGATTAGTTTGTTGATTTTTCTACTTTTTTGGTGGACCGATTTGTCCTCAGATTTGGCGAATTTGTGACAACTAGGACGACTAATTTTTCCCTCAAAAAATTCTTAATCTGAAAATTTACAGAACATAAAATTTAAGTGTGTGGATGATTTATCTATGATCTTGTTGTTTTTGTTGTTGTTATTTTCATCAATAATTTCAGTGTAAAATTGTTTCGTGACAACAACTAACGTTTGTTGTTTGAAATTCCTTAGAAGTAATTTTCAGATCTCAAATTAGTTGCATTGAGTTCATGTGAAAATTGACATATATGATACACCTGAAAAATATTTCATTTCATGGTTTGATCAAGCAATACAACCACAAAAAAAAAATGGTTTGATTAAACATTACACAAATGCCAATGCACATTTAAATGAAACGAAGTAGCTGCACAATGCATGAACGATAGATTATAAAGAAATAACAATGGAATTTTTTGGAACACATAGCAATGGATATGTCATATGTCAATATTAACAATCTTTCTATGTATTAGATTCATCTATGTCTGATGATGTGACACATAGAAAAAATAAGCAAAGAAACTAGTTGCACGCATTTGTTAGATACATAAACTAATCCAATTGACCATTGGATAAAGACAAGCTACTACATGAATACTTTCAGAGTCTCCAATAACTATTTTTGGGGCACTGCTCGATAGTAGAAGGCCAGTTGCTATAAATTTTCCACCTGTGTCTTGAGAATAGACCAATTTTTTATTGTGCTAGAGGCATAGTTGTGCAGAGCATAGATATATGGCTATAGAAAAAACCTTCTTTCCAACCTCAAAAGTCATCAAGTAAAAACACTTTTGACTATCAAATTATCCAAAGATAAATAAATTGCACCATTGAGATTATCCCAAGGCCAAGAGAAAAATGTCAATCCTCTAAAATGTCTTTTTCACATATATCGACTACCTTTCGAATAACAATAGTGATAATAAAAAACCATCAAGCAGCTCACAGAGAAGTGGCACAGTTTCCTTGCACTTCTTCTACATGCCTGTCCTTTCCTCCTAAATTGGATCAAATCAATTTACTATAAATCAATGGCCTATATTGCAAATTAATTCGCTTATAACAATTACTAATGCATAACTATTTGAAATACAGAGGTGTGGAAGTGTAGCAATGTAGGAGGATGATGTGTGTTGGTTCTTCGCACAAGACTTAAAAATAAACAATCTTAAGTAGACCAAGTATAGTTATGCCAATGACATAACTTTTGAGGCATCTAAGCTTGAAACAATAAAAATAATAAGCAACAACTAATTTTCCTTGGCATATATTGTACACTCCAAAAATATTTCATTTCATGGTTTGATCGAGCAATGTGGCCAAAAAAAAGAAAATTGGTTTTCTTAGCATTAGATGAATGCCAATGAAAATTTCAATGAAATGAAGTAACTTCACAATGCATGAACGACATATTATTAAGCAATACCAATGGACTAGTTTGGAACACATAGCAATGGTGATGTCAGATGTCAAGATTAGTAGTCTTTTTGTGTATTAAATTCAACTATGTATGTTGGTGTGATGCATATTAAAAACAAACAAAGAAACTAGTTGCATGCATTTGTCAGATACATAAACTAATATGGTAGACCACTGGATAAAAGCAATTAACTACTACATGAATTTTTTCATCATCTCCAATAACTATTGTCGGGGAACTTCCAGAGTGCATAAGGTCAGATTCTATAAATTCTTTGCCCATGTCTTGAAAATATAGCAAGTGTTTACAGTGCTAGAGGGATAGTTGTCCAGAGTGTAGAGATATGGCCATAGAAAAACCTTTTGTCCAACCTCAAAAGTAGTCAAGTAAAAATTCTTTTGACTAGGAAATTGTCTAAATATAAATAGATCATAGAGATGATGTTTCCCCAGGGCCAAGAGTAAGATGTGAAAATGCTAAAATGTCTTTTACACATATATCAACTTCCTTTCAAATAGAAACAACGATAATAAAAAACCATCGATCGGTCCATAGAGAAGCAAAACATTTTCCTTGCATTGCTTCCTCATGCATGCCCTTTCCTCCTAAATCAGAGCAAATCAATTTATTATAAATCAGTGATCTATCTTGCAAATTACTTCGCTCATCACAATCACAAATGCATAACTATTTGAAATGTCGAGGTGCGGAAGTGCACCAATGTGCGAGGATGACAGATGTCAATTCTCTGCAAAATGATTAAAAGTAGACAATCTTAAATAGACCAAGAATAGTTATGTTGATTGTAGAATCGTCGAGTCATCTAAGCATAACAATTGTAGACCATAAGAAATATGAGATCTTGGTGTAAGGGCTGAAAGCATGGATTCTCTGCACAAGGATTGAAAATAGACTGAGTAATATCTTTGAAAAGCACATGCATGTGAAGAGCATCACAATATCACATCATCAAAATCATTCGCAGAACTTGAAAAAATGATAGTATAAAGGCATCCCAACACAAAAATTTTGAAACATAAATAAATTAGACAACTCAGATTGCTTCAATACCAAATGCATTGTGCATATTTACGAATGTGTCTTTTCTAGACACATGAATAACCTCGAAAACACAAGTAATCATAAATAGAAACTACCACACAATTCATAGAAAAAATGGTACATTTACTTTGCACTAGTCCTAAATTACTGCCCTTTCCTTCTAAATCCGAGAAAAATCAGTGCTCCAATAGTGACTTGGCCTTCCTCCAAATTACCTATCTTGTCACAACAAAGTGTGGAACTATTGTAAATGAAGACACGTAGAAGCATAGAATCTTGTGAGCATCAATTCCATGGATCGTCCGTACAACGGTAAAAAATAGACAATTCTTTCCTATGCCTGCAACATAGTTGCACCCAATGTGATGGAACGCAACAAATACCTATGCGAACTCCTAAGAGATGGAAATAGCAACACATTTTTCACAACTACAGAGGTCCGAAAATACACAAAGACAATTGTCATAAATTTTCCACACAAGCATTCAAAATACACAAATGTTGCATGTGATGGTCATATGCCTCTGCAATGTACACAACTTTGCAATACATAACTGAAATGGATACAAACATATGTCCATAGAAAAATCCTTCCCACAACCTGAGAAAAACATCCACTGTAAAAAGGATTCTTGGCTAGGATATTTTCCAAATATCAACACAATACAAAGGTGAATTGCTTTGATTCACAATACCCAACTATTCGAACTACAAACCTGTGCAAGTGCACAATGATAAAACATATAAATTCACCTCAAAAACATTAAAAGTACACAAATATTAACTGCACTGGCAATATTCCTCTGTAGAGAGCACAGGTGCAGAAGACATGAGTGACCAAATGCGAAAGTATGTCCATAGAAAAAGTGTCTGCACCCTGGGAAAAATCCCTTGTAAAAAAATTATTGCCAGGATATTTTTAAAACACAAATACATCGCTTAGCTCCAATTGTTTCAAGGAAAAATGAAAGTCCCATATTTACTAAAATGGCCTTTCCCTACACATGAATCACCTTCAAAATATGCCCAATCATAAATACAAACCATTGGCCACCACATGGAAAAGAGGGACATTTTCTTTGCACCAATTCTAAATCAATGCCCTCTCCTCATAAATGCGAGCAACTAGACCTGCCATAAATGACTAAGGCACCTTAGAAACCACATACCTTGCCACAATCCATACTACAAAACTATTTCAAGTGTCAACATGCGAAAGCACCACAATGCAGGGATCCTTGACAATCAGTACCAGTTTCCTACACAAGAATTGATAATAGAACAAATGTTGATTTTGCCAAGCAAAAACCTGCACAAAGTATAGAAGATGTAGCTATGCGGAGTGAACACAAATAGTCAAAGAAAAAACCTTCACATATAAGCAACAACACATTGCACAATGCAATATTGACCATATGCTACAGAGAAACCATCTTTTTATATTTGATGATTTTTTTCATACACTCTTGCACACTCTTTGTTTGATGCATTCCACCCCTCCCTTGCATTTTCATTCCTCTTCCATTGAATTGTAGAATGGATCAAAACTCATGGTTGCACTAGCAATATGCCTCTACATAGAGTGCACATACAAAAGACATAACTGCACCAAGTTCCCACATATGTTTGTAGCAAAAGCCTTCGAACAACATGGGAAAAATATAGGGTCCAGAAATATTGCAAGTGCCAATGTGTGAAAGCATTGCAATGCAAGGATGTTAGAGAATCGATATCAATTCTCCACACAAGAATTGAAAACAAACCAAACATTCATTGTGCCAGGAAAAAAATTGTACAAAGCACAAAAGATAAATCTATGTGATATGCAGACAAATCGTCAAAGAAAAAGTCTCTGCACATAAGTAGCAGTGCATTTCACATCACAATATTGACCATCTACTACAGAGGAATCATCTTTTTAGATTGGATGAATTTTTTCATATACTCTTGCACACTCTTTCTTTGATGCATTCCACCTCTGTCTTGCATTTATCTTACTCTTCCATTGAATTGTGGAATGGATCAATACATCATTTCTTTCTTTGTACCGACAACAGAGATATATATTCATGTTGCAATGATATCAATATGAACTAGGACCCTAGTCTTGGAACAATTTCATCAGATTCCTAACATTAAGACATATCTTTCGCAAAATGCAGTTATTTGCATCTTCAAATATAAATGAAAATGAGAAAGACATAACTACACTGAGTGTCCACATATATTCATGGCAAAAGGCTCTAGACAACATGGGATAAATCCATCATATAGAACAATTGCAAGCGCGAACGTGTGAAAGCATCGCAATGTAGGGATGTCGAAGAATTGGTATCAATTATCCACATAGGAATTTAAAACAGACCAAATGTTCACTATGCTAGGAAAAAATATATACAAAGCACAAAAGATACAACTATGTGGGATGCAAACAAATCGTCAAAAAAAACGTCTCCACACATAAGCAACAACCCATTGCACATCGCAATATCCTTCAAAAAATGCAATTATCTACACCTTCAAATGTAAATGAAATTCAAAGAGAATTATCAACACATACATTTTTGCATACAATGAACAACAAAATGGTTAAATAAAACACCAGAGCAAACTACAATAAAACACAACACTTGCATTATGCATGAAGCATATACTATTAGACAACAAGCACACAAACTAATTTCATTTGTCTAAGAAACGTAAGTGAATATCCATATTTGTGGATGCAAAATAAGAATCGGTTTCTAATATTCCTTGGCATATAGCACACAATGCACATGATTTCTTATTCTTTGACATCAATTTGCAGAAGCCCTAAACTACAACTCCTGCAACTTGCAAGTGATATCACTTGAAAATTGACAATAACTTCATTTTTTTGAACGCCTTTTTTTCATGTTAACCTTTAACTGTTTTCATCATACACACTTTTTGTAAGAACCCCTTACTCGCTTAAATTGCCTTATCAAAATACAAAACAATAATCTACCCTCATTTCTATCTCGCATATAAAACACACCACAGAAAAAAATATTCCACTCCACCATTCCAGCCACTAATAGACCAGAAGTAACTTCACTGTGCATGAGGGTTTTTCCCTGTACACCTTTGACTTTTTTCAGCCTACAGAGTTTCTACAACATCCCCTGACCGTCTTAACTTGCTTATGAAAAAACGAAATAGCAAACAACTTCCAATTCTCTTTTTCATATACTACACGCCTAAAAAAAATTACAGCCCACCATTCGATCCATCAACATAGCACATGTAACTACACTATGCATGAGATGAACTATTTGCACTTGTCTAAAAAATATATAAATTAATATGCAGCCAAACTAGTTCAAAGCAAGATAGTAGATGCACATGATTTCTTACCTTATGGCATAGATTTGTAGAAGCCCAAATTCATGTCTTCCAAGCCGCTAGTTGTAGTGTTTGCAACTTCGAAGAACCTTGTCTTTCTAGCTTGTAGCATGCTATATCATGATCAAACAAAAATAACTAAACAATTACCTAGAACAAAAGAACTCAATTAAAACTCCTTGCAATCCATAAAATCCCCCGCACAAAATCATGTTATAGAGTACACATAAATCTCTTGAAAGTTTTTGCACCATACTAAACTTAAAGAGGACTCGAAAGAGAATAATCTGTGCATATTTATTAAAATTTGTCTATAGATTGTATAATAAATACATTTGGATATTTTTTGGCCCACAACTTTTAATGTCCCCATTCAACAACTGAGAAAGTGACATAAGCTTCGGAAACCGGGATCCTCTCGGAACTTTGACACTTGTACGTGCACCCCTTCCAAGCATCCACTACAACTGCATAATTAAATTGCTTATTAAATTTCTGTGGCTAGCCTGACAATAAGATATTGTTTTGAAGGACCAATCAAAAGACTAAAAATAAAATTGAATCTTTCACAAACAAAGCTTTTTCCAAATGATAAATTAACTCGTTGGGAACCCACCCCGATACTTCCCCACATAGTGGATGATATGGGAGTGGAAAGCAATAGCCCTAGGGACTCATAGCTAGGCTTGAACCCGTGACCTCTCTCCGAACCGAGAGAGTGTGCGCACGTCTCACCACTCATCCACTGAGCTATTCCATGGGAGTTTTCCCAAACAAAGCTAAACTATGGAAAAAAGCCAAAAAAAAATTCACTCAAAAGCAAAATCTTTGTCAAGGCAATAAGGATTTCTATAATCCTAGGCCTCTTGGAGGGACTAATAATATACATTTCTAACAAAATAATTAAAAAATATTGTATAATTTGACATTTAGTTATATATAATTGAAATAAAAAAAACAAAACATTTTAAATTCAATTATATATATATATATATATTTAATGATTTATATATTGGGATATATACCATCTGAGCCAAAACACTTACACATGGAACAATATATATCCCAACTTAAAAAGCATTAAATACTCTGTTGTGTGGTGCATATTGTTTTCCCTTACCAACCACCACTGATTATTTCAGGTAGAGTGGTTTTTAGAGTCAACCTGATGACTGTCCCCTCTCTACTACTGGTTAGCACTTGCTTTATGATAAATTTTCCCACTGTGTAATCAAATATATCTCAATCTATAAAAAATAAAAATAAAAAAAAATAAATTTGCTTCCACTGTTGTTCCCACAGGCGGGCGCGAGCAAGCTTCATTGCAAACTGCATCATGGGAGTTATATGGCCGTGTGCAAGGGTACGGAATAATCAGAATATTCAAGGGTAAGGTTTCACGAGTGTAACTCGTGGCTCAGAATAGGAGCAAATATGAGCTTCAGTCAAGTCACAACTCAGAGTGGGTTCTCTGTAATTATTCAGACTTGGGCCATGGAAACTTTTAGTTTCATTGTAGGGATGGATTTTTTTAAGTTAATGTATTTAACTAATTTAATATATAAGAATTTTTGGAGTATTTTGATTATATAAATTTAGCCACTTAAATTTGTAGATTCAACTATTTTTTAGTAGATTTTAAGTAAAATCAAATGGAAAATAACATCCTAAAAAATTCGAAAGTTAAAACACAACAATTTGAAAATTCAAAAATAAATTATAAAGTGTGATAATTCATGTTAGATTTTTAATATTCCATAATTTTGTTTAAAATGTAATTACTACAAGAAGCTAGTATCGCCCTTAAATATTGGATAAGACAACATTTGTATAAATTGGAAAATAACAAAATAGAAAATAATAGCAGTGAAGATCTGCACAGCTGAAGATTGAGAACTTTTGCTAATCCTAATAAATTGAAAAAAAAAAAAAAAACATATTCATGAATAGCATCGTGACATTGTAGTAGCAAATACGAGTGAAACCATTGATGACAAAGAAGGCACTTAGTTGATGACGCAATTTGTTAAATATATTACATGGATATCTCATAAAAAAAACATATAAAAAAGGGAAAACACTACTGTGCTAATTTGTTAAGTTAGTAGATGTTTGTCTATACGAGGATGTTGAAAATTACATTGAACACCATGCTAATTGGTGGGCACATTGAATTTTTATTGTTAATTTGAATTGGTCACATTGAATTTTTTTTATTGTTAATTTGAATTGAGGATGTGATATGAAAAGTATTTTTGGGGAAAACCCCTACATTGAGAGCATAATTTTAGAGAAATTTTGACAACATAACAATAAGAAAATACACATATACAGTTTTTCTGGATCTCTAGCACTAAATAAATATGTATAATAAAACCATAAATCATTTATGGTTTTCCATTTCTACATGTTGGAAACCACTAACAAGTTATTCTTTGTCACTGTTTTATATTTCTTCCCTTCCACTACTCAATAGTTATTCTCTACCATTGCTCTGCATTTATTCTCTGCCATTGCTATGCATTTATTCCTTGCTATAGCTCTACATTTATTCCATGTTCCACTACAACATTGCAAGGTGTATGATTGACCCATCCCAACATTTTCCCACTTTTCATATACCTTGCAAGGGTACACGGGAGAATGTTTCAAACTATGAGATAATTGCTAGGGACCATAAGGCCCATAGACTCATAACACCATTTGAAGATACATGTGCTCATCGGTTTCATCAATGCATTTGCAAGATTCTTTAAGGTGTCAACCTTCTTTAGCATCACTTTTCCATCCTCTACCATTGTAAGTTTTAAACCTGTGAAGTAAAACAATGCATACATAGTCTTAAGAAAAACATAAATTAATCAATGGCTCATACACATAGTACACAAAGATTTACACTGGAAACTCTTAATCAAGAGAAAATAAGCCTTCCTTAGTGACGCACCTCTCAACTCTTCATTGTATTAATTTCACCATTCACAATACAATATATAGAATATTTTAGGTATTCCACAGCTTCCAAAATCCTAATTCGTTAAACCGGATTAGATTACAACCCTAATCCCTTAATATAGGATTAAATTATAAAACTTCTAAAAATAGGGGGCCAAGGCCTAGCCACCATGCGACCCACCTAGGTGCACCCAACACAGAAATACACCATTAGTGGTGAAGGGAATCGTCAAAATCCAATGCACCCCACCCTCCCCCATGTAAATAATATAACACATACCCAACATTCTCCC
Organism: Picea glauca; assembly: GCA_000966675.3. Taxonomy (NCBI): domain Eukaryota; kingdom Viridiplantae; phylum Streptophyta; class Pinopsida; order Pinales; family Pinaceae; genus Picea; species Picea glauca. Next base: position 112,141 of record JZKD02S2285642.1, on the reverse strand, counting down.
ACTTGTTGCTTTCTTTGCAAGCCTAGGATTCTATTGATTGATACTGTCACAAATTTAGGGAAACAAAACCAATTGATTCTCTATACCAAGAAAAATTCTCTGTATTGACAAATTTTGTCAAGGAGTCTACAACATTCTTCAAGGCATCAACCTTCTCCAACAACACCTTATTGTCTTCAACCATGTCTCTCACAAAGTGATACTACACATCAATATACTTCATTTTCAAATGATAAGATGAGTTATTTGCCAGAAACATTGCACTTTGATTGTTTCGCCCTAGATTTACAACATGTTGTACTAACCCAATACCCAAACACAACCTATGAAACCATACAACTTCCTTACTTTCATGAGTGGTTTCCATGTAATCAATCTATGTAGTTGAGAGCACAACTATAGCTTGTCTCTTTCTCATCCAACTGATTGCTCCTCCAAATAGTTTAAACACATAACCACTTGTAGATCTCTTGAGATAAAGATCTTCAGCCCAATCAACATCAATGAACCCTTGCATATCTATCACTCTGTCTTTTCCATATCTCCCTTAGTATTAGATTGCATAATTTGTAGTCCCACGCAAGTACTTGAAAACCCTCTTTACAATTATCTAATGCTTCTTCCCTGGATTTGATATATATCTACTCAAAACTCCCACTGCACAGGAAAATTTTGGTCTAGTACAAACTATTTTGTACATCAAACTGCCAACAACACTAGCATAGGGTACCTGTGACATGTCTTATTCCTCTTTGTGTGTCTTGGGACATGCTACCCCCCCATGCTAGGGGTAACTGGAGGAGATCATGTCTTGAGGCCTGCAATGGAGAACATGATCCCGACCATGATGATGATCAACATGTCGACAGATGGAAGCCCAACAACACCCCTTATTTTCCTCCCTACACAAGTCAACCAAGGCTCATTGCATCCAAGCAACCCAGAGTATGGGAGATGGTAAGCCAGGCATCACCGTGAGTTATGTTAGTTCTTCTTTCATGCAAAGTGTTGCTCTTAATTTGTCAGGCGTGTGGATGAGGATATTTGGTTGAAGTTGGATAATGGATCACTACTTTTGGGAAATTGTGTCAGTTTCCTTGTTTCACCTTGGTGGTTATCTTTTTTTCCCTAGTCATGTGTTGTCACCGCCTAAGGAAAAGGGGTAATACTTGGGGGGCCTCCCAAGGGTAACATTCTATTCCCCACCATACTTAAAAATTTCCATCTTTGAGCCTCTCATAGTGTACTAAACTTCAACAATGGTTCATGGTTCATTCTCTCATGAGAAAGGGGTTGATGACCTGAAGGTTGATTGTGGTTGATATAAAAGAATACAAAAACAATGCTAGAAAAGAAAGTGAACATAGAAAAGTAGGACCACCAAAATCTGGTCCAACTTGAGCTCTACTCATTCAGTGCTCTCTCCAGTCCCAAAAAGTAATGATAAAGCTTATACCCCTATATAAAGGCGACGCACAAATTTTCAAATGAAAGCATGGACTAGAAAAAGGCAAAAAGGGGTTTGGAAAAATGTGGCACACAAATGTTGGGTAACTCAAGAGCAACTGCACCCTCAACAAAAGAACTCATAGAGGTGGATTGGATGATACTATTAGCCATGAAGTAAGCCATGAAACCATATCACTTTCACACTTACTCTTGGTGGATTTTTACTTTCCCTTGCCACTCTCAAGACCTATCCCTCTACCTAGGTTATTTTATTTTCTGTCTAGGTGGCACTCTTAATAGGGTTGGATGAAAGCCCTCCCATACCTAAAATTGGAAACTCACATGAGGTCCTGGGCTGGTGTGATGCTTGAAGGGGATATTGAGGTGAATTGTATTACATGGATTATATCTTAAGTTACAACTTACTTTGCATGTTATAAGGACTTCTGTTTCTTGTGAACCTTGGCTAACCTTGTTTTATACTTCGATTTTTTTTGGATGGTTCTGACATGGTTCTTGAGGGACGTCCTTGAGCTTGTACCTAGGATGTTGCGCCTTTATTTATAGTACATTGGCACATGTGATGGAGAGAAGTGGGTCATCCAATGACTCACCATCCTCAGACAGTGGCTCTCACATTCTTAGAACCTTGGACGATGGATATATGGGATTGGTTTGAGAAGTTCTGGTCATTATGCCATACACTTGGGATGAAAGACCATAGGCTGGGTAGAGTACACAAGGGCTCACATACACAGAGGATAGAGGAAGTTGTAGTAGTAGGCACTTTGAAATCACTTGGAGATGTGATTTCAACCCTCTCAGCCTTGGACATGGTATTTGGAGGCTCTTGATGTCACCTTCTAGCCCTTGAAGTCATCTTCTTGGCCAGGGTTTTGATGGATGGGGTGGGTAACAAAGATGATTGGCATGGATTTTATTGAGGAGACTCCTCAACACACACTCTTTCACCCTGGGAGGATGCCACTTGGCCTTTGGAGGCATGATGTCACCCTCTCCTAGCTTGACGTCACCTTTCTAGAGAATGATGTCACCCTTTTTGGGGTTTTATGATGTAGTATTTTATTTTGGCATTATGTTAGAGGAAAATTAAGGGGTCGTCCCCACTTGAATTATGTTGTTGAAAAATTTATGTGGAAAAATCTATTAGGGTATCCTCATATAATAATGCTACCCTCACATTTTATTTTATCATCATATTTTCTCACCATTTGTGAGAGTATTTCTGAAAGTTTCTCCCTCTTATGGTTACTAGATCTTCTCAACTCATGCGCTTGGCTTGGAGAGGTCTCTTGTGGATGTATTTTCTAATTTTTGATGGAAATTTCTACAATTAGGGTTTTATCTCATGGTATCTTGGATGAAGTAAGTGAATTTTCTACAATTTATTCTTGTGCTATTAATATTTCATGGTAAATTTTCTATTTTATGTTATATGTCTTTCTTGGTGAAACCCTAAGAGAGGAACACAAGTGATCCAGATTATTTTCGGAACAAAATGAAAGAAAAGATATTACAACGAAATACATATAAAAAAATCCTAAAATAGAGAAATACAACAATACATTATTTCTATTAATGAAATAAATGTACAAAGACTATAAAAATACAGAGTGAAAGACTCACTAGAATGGTGGTAGATTTATCTCTGAGAATAAATGTGACGGCTATGCTCATTTTCAAGAAGATGATTACAATGAGGCTTTGAAGGCATTTTTACAATAAACATGAATGACAAAACCCTAGACATACAAAAACCTAACCCTAGGAGATGAAGTGCCAAAAGTCATGTGGGCCCCCCCGTTGGGGTAAGTTAGTACATTAACTTCCCAAGGTCATAACTTTTGCATACGATCTCTGTTTTAGGTGTGTGATAATCTGTTGGAAAGGTATTTTTGAGAATTATGCATTATTCCATCAAACTTTGACAACGTCTACAGTTTGAGTGTGGCAAGCCAAAAAAAACATTGTTTAGAGCCCCAAAACAACCCTGGAAGTACATAAAGATGTACTGACATGAAAAATTCCAAAATAAGCCATTTGGAATAGGTGGGAAGCCACCAATATACAAATGGATGTTGTGTAGGGCTTCAGGACAACCCCGTAAGTGCAGAACCCATAATTACAAATAAATGTCCCCATTACAGAGAAACGTGTTGAACTGAAAACTGTCAAGGTGAGCCAGTTGGAATTTGGAATAGGTGGGTGGCCACCAATATCCACCTGGATCAATCCTCCCCCCTTAGGAAGAAATGGTCTCCATTGCATTGAGTTCCCAGGGAATAGGGGAAAACATTTTTTGAATCTGAATCTTGGTGAGGTGCGTGCCTTGTTGGAGAAGTTGCATTGCTTAGTCTGTGGAAGGTTGTCAAGAACCTGTTACTGGAGGGGTTGAATCTGTTCCACCAACCTATTGTCTCTGGGATTGATGGGGCATTGTGTAGGCACCATCGTAGGTGAAGAAATAATTTTTGCAATCTACTTCTGTTGGATAGCAAGTGTTGAAGCTGCAATGATTGTAGTGGCCTTTTGTGCATATTTTGAACAAACTATGAAGAGGATGAATTTTGCAGTATGAGAGATTACCTTGCGACACTATTTTGGTGGAAATATAGTCAAAACTACCTCTGGTATCCTGTAGAGATTACCCTCCAGAGTAATAATGACACTACAGGGTCAAGACTCATAAACAACATGGTGTTTCCACATATATGGTTGGCCCAAACAAACATCATAGACATCAAGAGGGGAAACATCACACACTACCTCATCCTTGAAGGGTTGGATGCCATAGGATAGGCGACACTGTTGGCTGACATAGAGATCTCGTCCCTAGTGAAGCCACCCGATGTTGTACGGTTGTGGGTGTGGTGTTGTCAAAAGCCCCAACTGTTTAACGACCTCAGCTAAGATGAGATTCCTCTAGATGCCGTTATCAACAATGAAATGCAACGGGGTCCCCTTCACCCACATACGTGAATGGAAGAGGCTCTCCCCCTCTTCAGGATCTATTGGTTCTTTTAGTTGAATTGTTGTGGTCGCAACGGTAGCAGTGGATTCTATGTCGATGATCTGTCTTTTTTCAATAATTTCTAGATCAAATTATGAATCAGGGTTCAACTCCTTGTCTTTGACCTCGACCACCAATGACTGTTTCGAGCAACATTCATCGATGTTGTTCAAGGGGTTTTTATGGAAGTCGCACCACTTCCCAGTGTCATTCTTCGTCTTCCCTTTACCCTTCTTTTCCTATGTTTTGGACTGGTTGTTTAGAGGTTGTTGGTTAGGGTCATCTTTACCATACTTTGGTTGTTGCGGATGTGAAGAACCAAACTCCCATTTGTTCTGGTGCCTAAATTTCTTTTCGATTTTGACAGCATATTGATAGGCATCTCCCAATGATGATATATTTAGGAAATCCATTTTAGTTTGGATGTACCTATGCAGATCCCCATGGTATTTAAAAACCAGATGTTGCTCAGAGTATTTGATAGAAATCTTGGTGCGCAAGGTATGGAAAGTATGTGTGAACTCCTACATTGTTTGGCTCTTCTATTGCTGCAGTGTGGTCCATCTCATGTGCTTCTCTTAATAGTTATCAACAGGGTAGTATTGTTCCTTGATTGCATCAACAAAAAAATCCCAAGTGGGATAAACCCCAAATATTTCAGATTCCTCTGTGGAACTATGCTCCCAGTAAGTTTCCCACCAATGTTTGACATGGGGGAGAGCCTTAAGGAGTGCAAAGGTGATCTTCTCCCTGTCAAAGAAATTGTGAACATATAAATAACCTTCTAGTAGATTTAACCATTTTCTAAGGCATCTGCATCTATCTGACCTTCCAATACGGGAATATCAAAATCAACTTGTACCTTTAATGGAGAAGTTTCTCCAAAGTGGTCGTTTGATGAAGATGTGCATATTTCTATCGGCAGGTGTTGAAGGATGTGGGAAAAATTCTCCATCATTTCTTCCCTCTCTCGCGCGAGAGCTTTCTCAAGCAACATGTTAATAGAATCTTCTGCTCCACCATTTTTCTTTTCTTCCTCCATCGAGGGTTTCTTGTGCGCGTGAGAGCGATTTTCCTCAAGAGAGACAAGCTCGAGACCCAACTTGCTATACTCAAACCTCGTCGAGGATATGCACTGAAAAATGATCAAGAGCAGCCTCCTCTGATACCACTGATCCAGATTACTTTCGGAATGAAATGAAAGAAGAGATATTACAATGAAATACACATAAAAATTGCCAGAAACAGAGAAATACAACAATACATGATTTTTATTAATGAAAGAAATGTACAAAGACTATAAAAATACAAAGTGCAAGACTTGCTAGAATGGTGGCAACTTTATCTCTGAGAAGAGATGTGACGGCTACGCTAATTCACAAAAATATGATTACAATGAGGCTTTGAATGCCTTTTTATGATAAACATGAATTCCAAAACCATAGACATCCAAAAACCTAACCCTAGGAGATGAAGCGCCAAAAGTCACGTGGGCCCCATTGGGGTAAGTTAGTACATTAAATTCACGGGCTCGTAACTTTTGCATACGATCTCCGTTTTAGGCATGTGATAGCTTGTTGGAAAGGTATTTTCGAGAAATACACAATATTCCATGAAAATTTGACTCTGTCTAAATTTTGGCTATGGCAAGCCAAGAAAACATTGTTTAGAGACCCAAAATGGACCTCGAAGTACAGAAAGATGTACTGACATGAAAACTTCCAAAATAAGCCAGTTGGAATAGGTGGGTGACCACCAATATCCACCTGGTTGTTGTGTAAGGATTTAGGATAGCCACATAAGTGCAGAACCCACAACTACAAAGAAATTTCCCAATTACAAAGAAACATGTTGAACTGAAAACTGTCAAGTGAGCCACTTGGAATCTAGAATATGTGGGTGGCCACCAATATGCACTTGGATCAACCAATACTTCTTCCTATCACAAGGTCATTTTTGTCCTAAATTGGTTAATTATCCTTTCTAGGGTTAGAACCCTAAATCCCTAAAGTGGTAACATTTTAGGATTTTATCCCTAGACTTTTAATCTTGACCTAGTTGAAGCTACAAGAAGGGAGGAACAACTTCTAGGGCCCAAAAGTGCTTGTACCTTAGAATTTAATCTCCTCAAGATTCAAAAGCTAAGGCCCAAATGTGCTTGCCCCTTAGGTTTTTAATCCTACCTCTTGGTTGCAACTAGATCAATATTCAATCTTAGTTGCATTTGTTGTTATAAGACTCTATAACCCTCAAAGGCACTGGTTTCAAAAAATTATTATGGCGAATTGATTGTTGTACTCATTCTATCAACACTCTAAAGCTCTCTACTAACTTTACTAACCCTAACATTAGTAAACTCATTGAATATATTGTTGTTGTTATAAAGAGTTTTTTATAGCCATCTAAATTGCATTTATTTTTTGCATACACTTGTCTATTGGTGGCTTAAATCATTCAGAATTTACCTTCAACAATTGGATAATGTTCTATTGGATATATGCTTGAATTTAGTGGTCAATTGTGGTATTTATGAATATGATTTATTGTTGTTGTTACAAATTAGTTAGTGTTTTTATAAGACTAGTTTACTGCTACAATTTGCATCAACAAAAACAATTTATCTTGTCTAGTGTCTAAAAGAGGTGCTTATTGCATAATTGAAGTTGGAAATCATTTTATGTGTGTGTGTGTGTGTGTGTGTGTGTGTGTGTGTGTGTGTGTTGTAAAGTGTTCTTTCTCCAGGAAGGTACCAAATCAACCTTCAAAACCTCTTCTATCCTTTTACCTAGACCATCATTCGGTGATCAAGAGAGAGGGTGGTAGGCTTGGCTACTAAAATTTCTACTTTGATCCCTTGAGGTCAGCAGGGAAGCATCCCTTATGGTGGACCATTTCCATCACTTAAACGATGGAAGTACCTACTAAGTTGATAGTGGTAGATTCTTCCATAGTTATGCAAGATTTGGGCATCTTGTGGTGGTATTTTCACAAGTACAAATCACGTGAAAACATTTTGGCACTATTGTCGGGGAGGATTGAGTCATTCTACTCAATGACATATCTTTGGTAAACCTTCCCCAAATCCCTTGTCTTGCAAGTTTACCTGGCAAGTACACTGAGGGTAGTTCCCTCACCTTCCTTTGATGATCTTAGAGGGATCATTTGGCAACTCCACAAAGCTAAAAAATGTACACTAACCCTCCTAATCCCTACAAGAGAAGGATTCCTCACAACTCACCTGTGGTAAAATCCTTGTTCAGTGGAAACCCTCCTTTTCCTACAATGGCTCAAAAGAAATGGGTGTCCAACTAATTCAAGCCTTTAGACATGTGTGCTATCCCAATATACCCTCAACAAGTTCCTCCTAAGTATGAAAAATTGTTTCCCAAGTTTTATGCTAATGATGTGACTACTACCGAAGAACATATGAGTAACTTTTGGGCCTTCTTTGAACTTATTCTTGTAATTGACGACTTTGAGAATTTAGTGATGAAACTCTTCTCATCCACCTTTACTGATGATGCTATAAGGAGGTACAATGGTCTCCCCAACAAAAGGATCAAGACCATGGATCAACTAGAGGAAATATTTCTTAAGAGATGGGGTGTTAAGGAAGATATGAACCTGTTATTGATGTGACTCGCTGAAATGAAGAAAATGGAGAATGAAATTGTCAAAGAATTTGATGCCAAGTTTGAAACGTTTCTTCAACAAATACCTAGAAAAATTCACCTCGGAAAGGACTATCTTCTTTTCCTCTACATGAATTCCTTGTTGGTTGTGGAGCCTGATTATCTTCCTGATTCAGAGGTCCTTGCTTTTAGCCGTGTTTATACCCCATGAAGTATTTACACCCTATAAGTATGTACACTCTTCCACGCGGGGGAGTGCAGAGGGGGGGTACCCCCTCTGCGGGGTCCGGGGGGTCCATCCCCCCGACTGGGGGGTCTGGGGGCAAGCGGGCCCCCAACGGGGGTTCGGGGGCAGCATCCCCCGATGGGGTTTCGGGGGCAAAGCCCCCAAAGCAAAAATTGCCTTATAAAAGTATATTGTAATTTCATTGTAAATCTGGACCGTTCATTATAAGGTCGCAGATCTAACGGTAGAGATTATGTTAG
>JZKD02S2285642.1:76043-95072 GCA_000966675.3 Picea glauca | reverse complement strand
CTAGAGGAAGATCCTTCTAGAAGCAGAAGCTTCTATTAGGTCTTCTTACATCTGCCTTATTCTATTTTATTGAAATGCCTTATTAATATTGACCTTTATTACATCCGAATACATTAATCTACCTATGTGCGGGTTAGGGCCTTAACAGTAGAGCTCCTTGAATCTCTTCCATACTTTTTCCCAGGTGATCTCCCTTTTTACCAAGAAGAGGACTTTGATGATATAGAATGGCCTAAAATGGAAGATTACCAACAAAAACTAGACATGTACAAAGACAAAGAAATTGGCTCCATCAAAATATTGAAGAAATATGATAAAGACTTGTTGGTTAGGTCGATCCAATAGGATGTCCTTACGACAAAATCCCACCCCACCTCCCTCCAAGCAATATAACCGGATAATACAAGAAGAAGTTGATCTCAAGGGAGGGAATTACAAACAAGGGGACTTGGTCTTAGTGTGGGATACAAGAAAGGGGAAACTTGATACGTAGAAGGAGTTTGAAAAATTTTGGTTGGCCCCCTACAGTGTTAAAGGAAAGTATGTCAATGATTCCTACTAGTTTTCCACATTGTAGGGAAGGAAACATCCACTACCCATTCGTGGGTTCCTTCTCAAACGCCATCTTTGGGAAGAGACTTGACTTACTAAACTAACATAGATTAGTGTAGGTTAGGTATTTGCATTCTGCATTTCATATGTGTGTGTGTGTGTGTGTGTTGCATCATGCATTCATGCTAGATTAGTATTGAATATTGCATTTTCATTTTGCATATAATGAATACATAATCATTTGAATGTTAGTACTTTATCATTTTGTAGCTAAGGAAAGTTTTATTTTTTTAACACGATTTTGGATTTACAACTGATAGTCGGTGGATCACATCCACGGACAGATACTTTCAATGGATGTTGTCATTTGAAGTGGGTGTATGATTGTAGGTCTTGGACAATTAAATATGTTAAGGTTCTCATGCACTCTACAATGAACACATGTTCCCATATTGGAGCTATATGTTACCCCCCCATGCCTAGGGGTAACTAGAGGAGATGATGTCTCAAGGTCCGCAATATAGAATATGATCCCGACCATGATGATGATCAACATGTCCAAAGATGGCAGCCAAACAAACCATCTTATTTACCTCCCAACACAAGTCAACCAAGGCTCATCACATCCATGCAACCCAAAGTATGGGAGATGGTAATCCAAGCTTCACCATAAAGTATGTTAGTGCTTCTTTCATGCAAAGTGTTGTGATTAATTTGTTGGGCATGTGGATGAGGATATTTGGTTGAAGTTGGATAATGTATCACTAGTTTTGGGAAATTATGTCAATTACCTTATTTCATCTTGGTGGTTAGCATTTGTGCCCTAGTCTCGTGTTGTCATCGCCCAGGGAAAAGTGGTAATACTCGCAGTCCCTCCCAAGGGTAACACTCCATTCCTGACATACCTAACACTTTCCATCTTGGAGCTTCTCATAGTGTACTAAACTTTGGCAATGGGTCATGCTTCATTATCTCATGATAAATGACCTGAAGGCCCAGAGGTTGATTGCAACTACTATAAAAGAATAAGAAAATGATGCTAGAAAAGAAAATGAACATAGCAAAGAAAGACCACCAAAATCCAGTCCAACTTGAGCTCTACTCATTCAGTGCTCGCCCTGGTCCCAAAAATTAATGCTAAAGCTTGAAACCCTATATAAAGGGGACCCGCAAATTTTGCAAATGAAAGAATGGACAAGAAAAAGGAAAGAAGGGGTTCGGAAAAAGGTGGCATGAAAATATTGGGTAACTCAATAACAAGTGCACCCTAAAAAGAAAGCACTCATAGAGATGGATTTTTTGATACCATTATCCATTAAGTAAGCCTTGAAACCATATCACTTTGACACTTACTCTTGGTGGGCTTTTACTTTCCTTGGTCACTCTTGGGACCTATCCTTCTACCCAACTAATTTAGTCAACTCATGTTAGTCGATTCCTCTTTGGGATAAATTAGACAGTCGTATGGCCTACGAACTATTGATAAAATAGCTTAGGTAGGTATTTGTGGATTAAGGAAAAAATGAAACAATTATCCAAGGGAGAAATTGATCCAAGAAGAATGTAAATCCTTCCAAGCATACAATAATATGTCTAGAGATATATTAAGTTGTCCGAGCAAGTGGGAGATGACCCAGGTAAGTGGGAAATTGTCCCAAGTAATATGAAATCCCCCTAGCAATTTTTAAAAACACCTAGGAAAGAATAAATCCACCCAACAATATCTAAAAATTCCTAGGCAATGTCTAGAAACGCCCAGGCAATATGAAATCTTCCAAGGAATGAGGTTACAACTTGCGGGGCATGCGTACAACCTAGGAAAAGAGTAAACACCCAACAAACAACGTCCAAAATGTGGCTTAGAGAAGAAGTATGGGATGTGGGGAGTAGGACACCAACCAACAAAGAGAAATTTATCTCAAGGGAAGAAATGACAGTGTGTAGGAGAGATACAACTCACCAACAACAATAAAAACTAGATTTAGAAACTTCCACTTGATTTGTAACAACTCCAGAATTGGAGCCATTGATTTCCCATCTCCGAAATCACCCAATAATGGAGGAAAAAGAGTTGTTAGGATAGATAACAACCATTGAACATTGCAAAATAAAGCAAAACCTCCACACTACAAAGATTAATAAGTTCCCAGTTCATTAATTACTCAAAAACTATTAACCATCTACAAAGAAACAATTAAAATTCAACCAGTAGCTTCCATAAACCACAAAATGAGTTAACCTAGTAGCATACTCAACCACAAAGGAAAATTAATCACAATGAACTCAAAATATACCTTGTAAACCCAAATGGAAAAACCAACTTTGAATAGGGCTTGGTCTTTTCATTTCAACAATATTTGGTACAATCCTCTCATGGCTTCCTATGCCTCCTCCTTGGTTGTCCAAAATACCCATTGAGAATTAGAGTGATGAGGAAATAGAGAGAACTGGGGGTAGGGGGAATTCCAACAACACTAAACTTTCATTTCCCATTCCTTATCCTGATCTCATATTTTTTTCATTTTTTTCTTCTTTTTCTTCATCTCACATTTGTCTCATTCAACATTTACATTTATTTTTCTTTTACATATTTTATGTAACCTTTGTAGATTGTAGAATTGTCTTCCAGGTAGTCAGTCTTACCCATTCATTGGTTTGGATCCATTTTGGATCACACCCATCCATTGATAGGACTTTTTATCTCCAAAAGTTCAAGGAAAGTAATTTGGATCGATGTTCTTCCAGTCACTTCTCTGGAACATGGCTCTAACTCTGGCCCTTGGCAACAATTCTAACTTTGGATCTGGTTATTGGATTTGGTCGTTGGTTATGTCTCTAGATCTTGTACTTCCCCTATTGTTCCTGCAATGTATAAGTTCACTCATTGAACGCCATCTCTACAATATCCATATCCAAAATCAGGATTCAACATCCATTCCCATCTCCCTCTTTGTCTTGGAGATAGTCCATCTTGGCAGTCATGAAGCCAAGTCAAATGTTTGTCTTCTTGTTGAGTGTGACCCCAACACGTTTCCACCATGTAACAAATACTCAAGGGAACTGTGGATGAATTCCACTGCTAGGATCATTTGCTTCTCATCATGGAAACAACCCTCCAATGCCTACACATGCTTGCAATCACATCATGGAGTTCTCAATAACTCCTCCAAAGGTCATTAACCTTTGTGCACCAATATTTGGCACATCTTCAAGAATAGATTCTTTTGATGAAAGATTGAAAACAACCATTGGAATGTGACTTCCCTTGTCATCAATTTGATATCCATCTTGTTGGTGATGCAGACCCCTTGTGCTGCTATATCTCCTTGGACAACTTCTACCCTTGGATTGGAGATACAGGCATGTCTTGATCTTCCGCAATCTTCACTCCCCACACTCTTCTCTTGGTTGTGTGGTTTTTGGGGTGAATCTCTGGATGAAGCCACCAACAATTTTATTCCAAATGTCCACTCAACTTGTTATGGTGGAAAAAAATATTGGCATTGGGGTATGGGTTTCTTGAGATAATCGTGTTCTTCTTATGCTTTTGATTTTGTTGTTGTCTAAGATAAGTCTTCTTGTTATTCTTCTGAAAATGATTAGGCATGTGGCATGTGTCTTGCTTCTCCTAGTAGGTTGCCTCACAATGGAATTTCTTTCCACAACATGAGCATGCCTCTGCATACCAACAACTAGCAATGTTATGGCATCTCTTCTTGCAGCAGTGAAAAACAAGGAATGCCTTGTTTGAGGTAGACCTCCTAGACTTCTTCTTATTCTTTCCTTGGATGATATTCTTATTTGTTTCTTTGATTACAAGTGTAGTATGCGTTTGTGAGATATTCCCATTGTTTTGCTCCTTCAATCCAGCATAAGAAGGTTGAGGTGGTAGTGGGTTTCCACCTTCACTTACCATTGTTGCTCCTTCTCTTGATTTTGATTTGTATGCCAACTCTAACGTGTCCTTCACCTTCATGAAAATGGTCTCCATGGTCTTGGGATTTTCACTTCTTCCATTGAAGCCTAGGCCTTCATGCTCAACTCACGGTGTAGCTACAATGGGGCTCAAAATGCCTTATCTTGTATTGCTTAACCCTTGTCCATCATAGCCCATCTTCCTTAAGAGTTTGGAACCAACGCCTCTAGTATGATTCTAAAATCCACCAAGAAGATCTTGAGCAATGTCTATCGAAGGTGAACTTACCAAAGTGGTCTCGGTCATGGTACTAGTTTGGAAATGAAAATGGATAGTAGCCTTGCTTCATGGTGCTCTTATATAGTGGATTGGATCCTTATCAAGGCCTCCTCCTTCTCTGCCAACTCTTGTTGCAATTGTTCCATCATCTGAGTAAACCTACATTCTCGCTAATAATCCAATTGAATGACATTCTCACCAAGGTTTACAATCTGCACTCTATGCTTGTCCCAATCTGCCATGACAATGATGAGGGATTCTTGGCATTCTTCAAACTTATTATTTAGCAATGACAACAACTTGGTAAAGGTATCAAGGTTCTTCTCCATATATTCCATCCTCTGGTTGAAAATTTGGACCTTCTCTTTCAAGCATTCATTCTTTTCTCGAAGCTCGGCATTGTTGGCCCTAAGTCTTCCAACTTGTCCTGTCTCTACTTGCTTTACCCATCTTGAGGTCTGCAACATTCTTTTCAAAGTTATGGAAATTGTTTCATGGTCAAGGATGCGCACTCACTTCACCAACACAAACCTTATGAAAAAATATTTTCTAAGCTTTGTTCTTAGGCTTCTTCGAATGGTTGTAAGGCCTGTAATATTTTAATCAATGGCCCACTGTGTTCTAGTGTAACCTACACCCAATAGTTATCTAACAATGTAATCACAATCAGGCCAATAAAAAGAATCAAACTCTACCAATACTTTATCACTGAGAACTCTTTCTATCAGTTCTTCTAATGGTTTTAATACTTATGCTTTGAATGTAGTTTAGAGTGTCAGCTTCTTTGCAACCATCTCTTTGTGCATTGTTTTGCTAAAGGCATATGAGATTGGTTTTGTTGGTTGGCTCTAAGGCTTGCTTACAAGACTTCACTAGGTTGAGTGCTTTGGAAGGCCAATGTCCAAGAACCCAACACTTCTTTGTTCATGTGATTACATTGAAATACTTTATAGGAATATAAAAGTTTAATGCCCGCATTAAAGAAACTACGATTGTGTGATTGTTTTTATTTATTTGTTGGTAAGGAAACAGTTTCTCGAGGACGAGGTTGTACTTCATAGACCAGTTTTATTGTACCCTCTTTTACTTGTACTCATTATCTGTGCCATAATCAAGCAGACCACATTACAAAATCTTAGAGTAAATCCTTGTACAATAGATAGCTACACTGTGAAATCAGATCCATAGAAAACATGTGTGGCATCTGATACAAGACACCATACTGGAGAGATCTCCACTTAGTTTCTTATGGATCTAGAACCTAATTGCCCATGCTTGCTCCAGCTAAATGCAAAATAATTATCATCTTCTGTCACTATGTCAATATGCTACCTCACACAAGCATCTAGATGCAATTTCCTATGTTAATTGATCTGTCCAATTGATTTAGTCAACTCATGTGCAGTCGATTCCTCTTTAGGAAGGTATGTGAGGATTAAAAAAAAGATGAAACGTTTAGCCAAGAGAGAAATCGGCCTAAAAAGAATGTAAATTAGTCCAAGCATGGAATAAAACGTCTAGAGATATGAAGTCATCCAAGCAAGTGAGAGATTTACCTTCATTTGTCTTTTACATAGTTTACATAATATTCATAGATTGTCCAATTGTATTTGTCTTGTAGGTATTGAGTGTTACCCATTTATTAGTTTGTCTTTTACATAGTTTACATAATATTTATAGATTGTCCAATTGTTTTGTCTTGCTCATTTATTGGTTTGGATCTGTTTATGTGATGTTGTAAACATTTTCATCATTCACCAATTGAAAAGTACTAAAATTAATGAATTTTTAATCACAAATAAGATTTGTATGGAAATAATTTAATATAGATTGAATATTCTTCACGGTACTCATAAATCAAAGGTTAAAAATTAACATCTTTGCATTTTAAAACATGGCATTAGTAATTAGCACAGGATAATGGTAGTTGGAGTTACTCATGTTGATAATTTACTACACATGGTTGGATTTTGTTTTACTACGCATGGGTTTTTTTTACAGTGTCCGGTTCTTTACTGCATATCGGGTTACTATCGACAGAAGATGAACCACATGAAAAAGGTGACGAGGAGGTGTTGTCTCTTGAATTTGAGGAGGACTGTTTTTGAGCCTCTTTTATTTCTCGCAGTGCAAGAATCGTTGATGGCTCTGATTGCATATTGCTTAACCCACATAGAAAAACATCCATGCATTCATTTTTATTATGTTAGGCATCCAATGTTGTGCAAGAAACAATGTTTCCCTGCTGCTTGCAGTTCACTGCCATGCAAATTTCAAGCAGAAATTCGGCAAGCCATCCAGAATACTCCTCCTTCTGCATATTCTTCACTTTAAAATTCAATAGGTCATGTTAAATTATTAAGATGTTGTTACTGAAATAAGAAATAATGTTAAGTTGTTCTTACTGAATAAACAATAATGTGTTGTTAGTAAATAGATGCTGTTCTTTTTCATGGTTCTTTGCATTCATCCTTTCATGATTAAATTACCAGGTCACTTCATTATAACAATCTGGTGGGATCCTTGCCAAACTTCTCCAATTTAAGAATGTTAGAGAAATTGTAAGTACTTTCTTATGAATGTGAATGCTCACTTTTTTATCTTTTTCATGAGTCTATTGTGTGGTTTAGAAAGAAAAAAAACTAAACAAAGAGACCACCATCTTTCAAAGAAAAAATCAATCAGTTAGTTAACTAATTAGTATAATAGGTTAAACCTTCAACTAGTTAGTCTGGATGAGTTTCTAGTATAAATTAAATGTGACACTTTATTTACTTAATCTTGTTTTGAATATTTTCCAGTGATAGGAGCAACTTGTCCATTAAGTGGTTTAAAAAGTCTAGCCACTCAAAATGTAGCTCTTGGGGGATGTTAGGGGATATCATGATACGGAAACACACCACTTTCACCTTAGTATTATCTTCTCTTCATTTTAGGCCAAATCCTATAAACCAAGAGGGGTATCCCAAATCTTTCAACTACATATTTCAATACAGATTAGATAGACTACTACCTAAGGAGCCAAATCCTTAAGAATATTCAACCAAACCAAGAGGGGTATCCCAAATCTTTCAACTACAGATTTCAATACAGATTAGATAGACTACTACCTAAGGAGCCAAATCCTTAAGAATATTCAACCAAGTGTTAGAGAAATAAAACTACAATGTTAAGAGGGATATTAAGAGGGATAGGAGCTACTTATAAAAGTGTTTGAGATTTGATATAAATATTCTATAACATAAAATACAAACCAATACTATATAAAATACTATATAAATCACTGTTAGGGTGAGGAAAATGATGTTTTTTACCTCTTTATATATATATATATATATTCATATTCGTTAAACATAATAGTCCTAATATTAATCATTATCATCATAACATAATTATAAAATTATAATTGCAACCTAATCAATTTATTACAAATTAACAATTAATATAATTACAATTTAAACATTAATTGCATTCATTAATTATAATTATTAACATGAAAATTATAATAACATGTATCTTTCCAATCATATTAACTACTACATCGACTTTGAACCTTTATCATAAATATTAATCACGGATGAACAAAATAAATCAGTCGTAATTAATTTAATATTAAATATAGATCAATATATAAGTCGAAGATTAATCTAGTCATTCTCAAAATTTTCTCATATATAATCATAGATTTAGACATAATCTATTGTATATATGAAGTTATGCAGGTAAAATAAATATCGCCTTACTTCGAAATATAAATTTTAATTCAATACTCCACATAAAAATAATAATTCTTGATTTCCTAAATCAATAACCATGATTTAGTTGCAACGAAAAACTTAACAAGCAGTTGGAACCAAAAATTTTATACAATGAACGTCGGTGGAACTAACTGAGATATCATCCACGCAACTATACTTGTAATCCAAGCTTGAAGTAAAGTGGAGTTAAGAGCATACTGTCAATTTATGAAGGAAAGGTTAATAGTTGGAAATGCCAACACCGCTTTCCACAGCTAGCATTTCGGGGGCATCGGGTAACTACCTGAAAAAGTTACTTCAGATCTATTGGGATTTACATTAATTTACTAAAGGTTTCCACGTAAATACTACCAGTAATCTCAAGTTAAATTTTTAACAAAAGAGATTATGACATTCCATCAGGTACTCAATTTTAGAATATAACTCTATTAATTATTAAGTCTTTGATACCAAACATTCCATCATTAACACATTAAGTCTTTGATACCAATCATTCCATGATTAGGACATAAATCTAATGTATTGTGAATTCCATCATTAACACAAAACTAAAATACGAAAAAATGTATGGTTATCTAACAGTCAAATAATGCATATAAAGCGTAATGCTTACAATGAAGGATTTATGCCTCTTTTAATCATCAGTTATTGCAGGTTTAGGGCTATCTTATATAATATTACTGAGTCAATTTTTTAAGATGAAATATACATCGATTCCCGTAGAAGGGATCGATTTATCTTTTACTCTCCACATAATCAACATTTTATATTATAAATACAAAAGAAAGGTTCGAATTCGATTGTTAATCATGCATTATTCAAGCAATATATATAATTCCATGGATGATATCTCGAACTAATCATTCAAGCCAACAATTTAATTAGAGTATTATATCAACAATTGATCCATCATTACTAACAAAATAGTGAAAATACCATGACCAGATAATTTGTTGTTGATGAGATGGCTCCTTTGCTTATCTTTGTGCAATGTCCAACTCCTTCACTTGCTAATCTTGAGACTTCACCGGTACTTCCCAACCAACGCTAGGGGTACTCTTCAAGTGCCCCTCATCCCCCCAAGCCGCAAAGGGGCCACACTTGTCCTCTCATGAACAAATAATCAATTTTTAATAATTTAATTAATGATTATTCACCCATTACACTTGTCACACTCGGCCTAAGTTGCACATGTTAATTCTCTTTTTATTTTAATTAATTAGACATTTCCCCTCACATTCCCCAATTTGTTCATATTTTTCCTTTTAGTTGTCTCTTAATTCCCCAATCCCTCGTTTATTTTGTGTCTCCTAACTAAGTTTCAGTTTTAGTTTGATTATGAGTCTTCTTTTAGTTAGGATTAGTGGTCCATTGACTTAATGTACTTACTATATGTTGACAAATTATTCTCTCATGTTTTTATTTTCTTTTTAATTTAAAATCCCTTTTTAATATTTTCATGCACACATGTGCATCTACCCAACTTTTAGTCTTATTATTTTTTCTAATATTATTAATTCTAACTTCCCTTAGTCAAGTTTAAATGTTTTATTTAGTCAAACATCTTAGACTTAGACTCTTGTTAGTTTTCTAGTTTAAATTACTAATTAATTGTATCCTCTTTTCTAACAAGGTCTAAGCATTTTTATTTTTTATTTTCTAGGTCTTCTATATTTTATTGACTCACCAATTTGTTTACGCAATGTGCCCTTCAAGACGCATTTCCTTGCTCCAAGGGTATCACTCGCCTCTGACTAGTTTGGAAGTTTTTTCGACACTTGGAGTCAACACTCCATTGGTCGACCTTGTGAGAGACTAAGGGTTGTATAAGGAATCAAGATTTTGCCTTATTTCTTGCCTCTTAGACTTTTTCGTGAACAACTATCTTAGTCTTCACTCAGGACATTGTGGACCTCTCGAAACGAGGTAATCATTAACCTTTGTTTAGGTCGCGACGGGAGTGCTAGTAAGTTGTGACAGGGATGTTTCCACTCCTCTCCCTCATATTTTGGTTTCTGTGTATGACCCCTTTACTCCATATGTGATTCGGATTAGCAAGCATCACCATGCATGTATCCACTGACAAGGAAAATGTCAATAATCCATATACATAATATCCATACTGAAATTGTCATATAACACGTGTCTAAATCAAATACTCAAGCCAAATACAATTCCACTCCCTGACTCAATTCGGAGTCCAAGGAATTTCGTAGATGCCATCAACATCCTAAACATATCATGTATCATGCACACTTAGGAGAACTCTTCATAATACCTATCAATATATACACCTAAAATTTAACATATAAATCATAATGACATTACAATATAATTCATAATCAAAGTATAATCATAATGTAAAAGTGTCCTTAAATAATAAGTTAGTATAAAATGTGATCAGTATAACAAAATGTTACACATTATCAATGTTGATAGATTCTCCTGCATATTTCAATTTAAAATTTATATTAAAAAACAAAACCTGAACATAAATTCACTCAACTATATACAAGTGTTCATCTTGTATTATCTAGATTTGTGTACATATATGTAGGTTATTTGGCTTCTTCTTCAATTTCGGTTTCAACAACTTCATCCACGTTATGAGACAAATCTATTTCTATTTTTTGAAAAACATCTATACTTTTAATATAGACAATATATACATGCATACATGGTTAGACTTCTTCTTGATAAAAATCTATATTTACATCATCATCGTTTCTTTCTTCAATATTTTCATGTTCTTGTTTTTTCCTCCAATAATGCTCTTTTCTTTGTTCTTGGAGAGTTTCATCTTGAGTGCAATCACATTTTCTCTTGCGCCCACTTTTGTTGCCCATAAGTATAATTATCTGTTAAAAAATTTAAAAAATTCAAGACTTTATAACATGAAATAAAATTTCAAACCTCAAATATTATAGCTCAATTTTTTTTTTAAAGAAATAAATAAAAGAATTTTATAATCATATTGTAAAAGATTTGGAAAAAAGTGATCAATAAACAAAATTGTTTTTCAAAAAAAAAAAATTGATGTTCAAAAACTTTTGATCTTTGAAAAAAAAATTGTTTCAGAAAACTTCATTGTCACAAAAAGTATTCAAAAATAATATCAGCAGGAATTTTATAAAAAATATTTTAAAAAACTTACTCTAAAAAAAATTCCCTTTAATATAATAAGAAATTTCTTAGGAAAACCTTCACCTTGAAAATAAAATAATGTTCAAATAAATCTTCACCTTGAAAAAATATTGATCGGTTGCCCTCTAGGTCAATACAGAACACGTAGGGACCATAGAGCGGCTTTCACGGGGCTAGCCTTCCGGATTGAGCGTGCGGGAAAAAATAACCTGCAGTAACAATCACATACGTTGTCTAAATTTATTTATTTGGAAAAAAGAACCCGCACTAACAATCACATACATGTTGGAAAAAAGAACATGCACTAACAATCACTCACATGTTGGAAAAAAGAACCTGCACTAACGATCACTAAAAATATCTAAATTTATTTATTTGTTAGGTTAGTGGTGGTAACCATTTCAATTAAATTTTAAAAATATTTATATTTATTTATTATGTTATTGGTTGTAAGCATTGAATTTTATTGTGAATTAAATTTTATTAATTTTTAAAAATATTTCAATTTATTTATTTGTTTTTTTATTGTTTCATTAATTTTTAAAAATAAGTTATTAGTTGTGAGCATTGAATCTTATTGTATTGTGAGACGGAGGTTGTTTATTATGTTTTAAAATATTTAAATTTGAGACAGAGTGTTTATTATTTTTTAAAATATTTAAATTTATTTATTTATTATGTTATAAAAAAAATTATTTAAAATTATTTATTTATTATGTTATAAACAAAAAAATTATTTAAAATTATTTATTTATTATGCTATGAATAAAAAATATTTAAATTTAAGTTTGTAATTTAAATTTGTATACAGTTTAAGTGGGCTTAATGGTTAAGAATTCAGAGGGGGTAGGCTATGTATACTTTTGTAGACTTTACCAATCAAATCACTGAGCGGAGAGAGGTCCCTTGTCTCACAAACAAAGAGGTCTCATACACCAATTTAGTATAATAACTTAATTGTGACCTTAAAAATAAATTATTATTATTATTAATTTTTAAAAAAAATAACAGTTATTTTCGAAATTTATAAACCAAAAAAATGTTTCTATAGACATTCTCGTCGTTTGTTTGTTTCAACATGATCGCCCCCCACAGGACAGGGTACTCTTCAATTACATGATAACCAGAGACGTAAAATTCAACTACCCGGAGACGTAATATTCAACAACCCAGAGGAATAATATTCAACTACCCAGAGGAATGTAATATTGAAATATTAGTTTTATATATTTATGCATTCTATGATCCGTGTACACGCGTCGCGAGAATCACTCACTTTTACTTGCACTCGCGAGACTTATTAATATTTATGCATTCTATATTGCGTGTGCACGCGTCGCGAGACTCACTCACTTTTACTTATCCATGTCCATGTGCACTCGCGAGACTTATTCCCTTTTACTTTTTATTAGATTTATTAGATTTGATTGATGTAATGTTAAAATTAAATTATTATTATTATTTTAAAATATTAGTTTTATATATTTATGTATTCTAAGATTCATGTTTGTTAGCTTTTTGCACTCATCCTCAGACTCAGACTCGGGTAGATTTTTGCATTGTTGACAATACATGACAATGCAAAAATGTGAAAAGTTGACAATACAGGGAAAATCCAAAGAAGTATTGTTGTTATCAGTGAAGTTTAAGTAAAGAATATTTGGGAATCCAAAGAAGAATAAAAGCATGGGCAGGAGAGCACATGTTGTTTGCTAACATGGGGTCAAGGTGATGAGTTTGTCCTTTGACCACATGTTATTAAATTACACTTGAAGAAGGTTTGGTATATAGTAACGAGTTAGATTTTTTGATCACATGTTATTAATTTGATTTGATTAAAGGTTTTGTATATAGTGATGAGTTAGACTTTTTGAGGACATGTTAATTTGATTAATTTAATGTTAATTAAAAGTTTGTGCATTGTTTTTATAGTTTTTGAATTAATTTTAAAAATATTTAAATTTAGTTAATTTGATTAATTTGATGTTGACCAAAAATTTGTACATTGTTTTATAATTTCTGAATTATTTTTTAAAAATATTTAAATTTATTTAATTTGATGTGACCAAAAGTTTGTGCATTGTATAAATTAATTTATTTGTTAAGTTAGTGGTGGTAAGCATTTTCATTAATTTTAAAAATATTTATATTTATTTATTTATTATGTTATTGATTGTAAGCATTGAATTTTATTGTGAATTAAATTTTATTAATTTTTAAAAATATTTATATTTATTTGTTATGTTATTGGGTGTAAGCATTTCATTAATTTTTAAAAATATTTATATTTATTTATTTGTTATGTTATTAGTTGTGAGCATTGAATCTTATTGTGAAACGGAGGGTGTTTATTATTTTTTTAAATATTTAAATTTGAAACCAGGAATGTTTATTATTTTTTAAAATATTTAAATGTATTTATTTATTATATTATGAATAAAAAAATATTTAAATTTATTTATTTATTTATTATGCTATGAAAAAAAAATATTTAAATTTATTTATTTATTATGCTATTGGATGATAGCATTGCCTCTTATTGTGAGGCGGTGTTTTTGGGAGTCACAAAGCTTTTTAATGTTCAAATTAAAAAATACCTATAATTGGTTGATAGCATTGAGGTTTTATTGTGAGCAGAAACTTTTTATTGTTAAATTTAGAAAATGTCACTTCCGAGTAGGTTAATTAGGAATAAATAGATCCGTTTTTCATTCTAAAAAATGGGTTTAAATTTAGTTAGATTTTTAGGGGTAGCTTGAGTTTCGTACGATCAAATTTCTATGCATTTGAAAACTTTATTCTAGGGATTTTGCCCCATTTTAAACTAACCCAGATGCTCAGAAAAATTACCAAAGTTCTGAATTGACCAAAAATTTAAATTGTTAGGTCACCTGAGTTCCTCTATCTTTTCTCCGCCACAGGGCGCTATTAGGTCACCGGTTTTATTGTGAGGGCACATTTGACCGTTTTACCCTATAATCAATAATTAATCAAACGCATCAGAAGAGGCAAGGGCATATCCAATTGCATTTCGGTATCCACCATCCTGCCCAGATTCCACAAAGAAGGGGAACACGAGTAGAATCCACTTCTTCACCAGAGCACTACAAGCAATACACCGTGCTTGCTCAATTGCAGAGCTTCTCTCACAAAAGGCGCCTCTTAGACTGCCTGCCACCTCAAGCCTCATATCTTATGCTCCGTGCTCGCTCCATTGTAGAGCTTCTCTCACAGCAAGAACCTCTCAGAGTGCCTGCCACCAGAAGCCTGTCATCAATGAAAATTGTTCTCCGCCATCTTTGTACATAAATTAGAAAAAAAACTAATACGCTAGGAAGGAAAACGCTCTACGCAGACGACGTGGCAAAATCTCTTTCTCAATCCACTCCCTCTCGGTTACATCTTAATTCTGAGTGAATAATATATTTTAATTAATATAACTAGCATACCCTTAAGCTGGTGAATGAGAATGCCGAGGTAATTTAAGGGAAGTTTTAACACTAATGTTGTTAATGAGAATCATACACATATTGTAAGTAAAATGATGTTATTTAAAGTTAGTTCATTATTTTGATGAGAACCACTTACAACAACTCTCAAGTTGGTGAAAATTTATAAGTTTTGAAAAAAGAGTATGTAAATCCTAATAAACTCAAGAATTTGATATATATTCTAGGTTAAATTCTATAAGTACATCTATTATCTTTAAGCTATGATTTTATTTTAAAAATTATAATGAAGAAATTGATGATACTTGCATCCATTATTATCTCATTTGGTGAATAAAAGATTTAGGAGTAATATTTGCATCCATGGATTAAAAAGTTAAGAAACTAAAAACACACTTGTCTTTTTTTATCCTAATGGTGCCTTAAAGTCACACACATATTTATAAAATGATGATATAAACTTAATTTAAAACCATAAAACAAGCAAACCATGACTTCCAACCCTATACAGGTTTCTATATTTTTTAGTATTTTAATATTTTTTAAACTATTCAAATTGTAAGACATGCTTATAAAATTATAGATTTGAAATTTATAAGTAATTAGACAAAATAATATTCACTAAAAAGGCTATATAAAAAGAAATGTTTCAACTATAAGATTCACCAATAGACATCATTTATCTCATTTATGTCATTTTGATTTGTACATATTTAATTTAATTTAATTTACCTTAACTATTGGATGCTATAAACACACGATCTCTAATAAAACATGAATGAATTCAAAATTCCATATAGATTTTATACCTAAAGTGATGGGGGATCACTCTTTATTTTTTAACTGTATTTTTTCATAATAAAACATAGTTATTACAGATAAGAACAATTCT
This sequence comes from Picea glauca, assembly GCA_000966675.3. Classification (NCBI taxonomy): domain Eukaryota; kingdom Viridiplantae; phylum Streptophyta; class Pinopsida; order Pinales; family Pinaceae; genus Picea; species Picea glauca. The sequence goes on along the minus strand of JZKD02S2285642.1, from coordinate 79,082 downwards.
ACAAATATAAACAAGTGAAAATTGTATTGTCTTTGAGTGTTTTCTAATCAACTTTAGTGAACATAAACTCTAACACAATTTATTTTTAGAAAGTTTAACCAACATTATTATTAACTGTGGAAATCTTCATACTGGAACATAGAACTTATCAACCTCAAAGACTACCTTTAAGTTAATTTGACTACTTATCCATAACAATTGAACCTATCCAAATTACACTTTATAAATGGTTGACCTCCATATTCAAAATCATATAAAGCACAGATTCACTCTCAAAATCCTTGAAAGCAATTCTTACCCAACTTTAACCTTTGTTATTTAGCTTGGGAAGTCACACAACTTCTTTTCCTGCACTTATTCTAATTTATAAACCATTTAATTCAATACTCACAAACTTAATCACAAGCAAGAATTCACTCTAACTCAAAATTCTCAAAAACAATTCTTTCTTACTTAGCCTCCTTTGCATGCTTTTGTTGGACTAACAATAAAAAATCTTACCCTCCCTTGAACTCACATTAAAATCGCATAGATTATCTGATCAACCAGTTGCTGAATTTAAAATACACAATTTAACAATATAATGCTAACATATCATCCACAAACTATTATAACATATCATCACCACAAAGTGCAAAATCCTGATGTAACATTATCAACACAATCTTTTGATACAAATCAATGAAGATTATGCATAATAATATATTATTATTTTTAATGTAATTTTGTTTTTTTAGAAATCCTTATGTAACATAAGTTTATATATATATATATATATATATATATATATATATATATATATATATAAAAGATTTGATTTCAAATATATAGAATATAGAAATAAGATGAATTTAACATTGTTAATAAATAAATAAAACATTTACTTTACTTAATTTATACAAAGCTTTTACATCTTAGTATAATAGATGATAGGTTTGTTGGATGTTTCTAAATATCAAGTGTAATTTTAGTTTCTTAACTTCTTAATCCATGGATTGCAAATATTACTACTAAGTGTTCAGGGCTTGGAAGAGATGTCATCATGTTCAGATTGTGGGTGCCGATGAAGGAACAAGAACCTGTGCTTGTGAGGATGTGGTAGAGATGATTGACAAACCCTGTTTTGAGATTGTGTCCTCTAAGGCTTGTAGAGATGTCATCCCACATTGTGGATCAGGAAGGCGTGTTCTAACTTCTATTAGTAGACGATTCCTTGAGCGAGAGGTTCCCAACCAACCGCGCTCGCCCAAGAAGGGTTCATTCTACAGGAACTAATAACAAATTTTCCTCATCATTAATTATAAATTATAAATTATAAATTTATTTTTATTTAGCAATGAAAACAACTTGGTAGAGGTATCAAGGTTCTTCTCCATATATTCCATCCTCTGGTTGAAAATTTGGACCTTCTCTTTCAAGTATTCATTATTTTCTCGAAGCTCGGCATTGTTGGCCCTTAAGTCTTCCAACTTGTTCTGTCTCTACTTGCTTTACCCATCTTGAGGTATGCAGCATTATTTTCAAAGTTATGGAAATTGTTTCATGGTCAAGGATGCACACTCACTTCACCAAACACAAACCTTATGCAAAAATATTTTATAAGATATGTTCTTAGGCTTCTTTGAATGGTTGTAAGGCCTGTAATATTTTAATCAATGGCCCACTATGTTCTAGTGTAACCTGCACCCAATAGTTATCTAACAATGCAATCAGAATCAGGCCAATAAAAAAAAACCAAACTCTACCAATACTCTATCACTGAGAGCTTTGTCTATCGGTTCTTCTAATAGTTGTAAGACTTATGCTTTGAATGTAGTTTAGAGTGCCAACTTCTTTGCAACCACCACTTTGTGCATTGTTTTTATAAATGCATGTGAGATTGGTTTTGTTGGTTGGCTATAAGGCTTGCTTACAAGACTTCACTAGGTTGAGTGCTTTGGAAGGCCAATGTCCAAGAACCCAACACTTCTTTGTTCATGTGATTACAATGAAATACTTGATAGGAATATAAAATTTTAATGCCTGCATTAAAGAAACTATGATTGTGTGATTGTTTTTATTTATTTGTTGGTAAGGAAACAGTTTCTCGAGGACGAGGTTGTACTTCATAGAGCATTTTTATTGTACTCTCTTTTACTTGTACTCATTATCTGTGCCATAATCAAGAAGACCACATTACAATTTCTTATGGATCTAGAACCTAATTGCCCATGCTTGCTCCAGCTAAATGCAAAATAATTATCATCTTCTGTCACTATGTCAATATGCTGCCTCACACAAGCATCTAGATGCAGTTTCCTATGTTAATTGATCTGTCCAATTGATTTAGTCAACTCATGTGCAGTCGATTCCTCTTTAGGAAGGTATGTGAGGATTAAAAAAAGATGAAACGTTTAGCCAAGAGAGAAATCGGCCTAAAAAGAATGTAAATTCTTCCAAGCATGGAATAAAATGTCCAGAGATATGAAGTCATCCAAGCAAGTGAGAGATTTACCTTCATTTTTCTTTTACATAGTTTACATAATATTCATAGATTGTCCAATTGTCTTTGTCTTGTAGGTATTGAGTGTTACCCATTTATTAGTTTGTTTTCTACATAGTTTACATAATATTTATAGATTGTCCAATTGTTTTTTCTTACTCATTTATTGGATTGGATCTGTTTATGTGATGTTTTAAACATTTTCATCATTCACCAATTGAAAAGTACTAAAATTAATGAATTTTTAATCACAAATAAGATTTGTATGGAAATAATTTAATATAGATTGAATATTCTTCATGGTACTCATAAATTAAAGGTTAAAATTAACATCCTTGCATTTTAAAACATGGTCATTAGCAATTAGCACAGGATAATGGTAGTTGGAGTTACTCATGTTGATAATTTACTACACATGGTTGGATTGTGTTTTACTATGCATGGGTTTTTTTTACAGTGTCCGGTTCTTTACTGCATATCGGGTTACTATCGACAGAAGCTGAACCACATGAAAAAGGTGTAACTCTTTTACTTTTACGGTGGAAAGGTGGTGAAAA
>JZKD02S2285642.1:56843-75870 GCA_000966675.3 Picea glauca | reverse complement strand
CATGATTTAGTTCCAACAAAAAACTTAACAAGCAACTGGAACCAAAATTTTTATACAATGAACATCGGTGGAACTAACTGAGATATCATCCACGCAATTATACTTGTGATCCAAGCTTGAAGTAAAGTGGAGTTAAGAGCATACTGTCAATTTATGAAGGAAAGGTTAATAGTTGGCATTTCCAACTATTAACCTTTCCTTCATAAATTGACAGTATGCTCTTAACTCCACTTTATGAAGGAAAGGTTAATAGTTGGAAATGCCAACACCGCTTTCCACAACGAGCATTTCGTGGGCGTCGGGTAACTACCTGAGAAAGTTACTTCAGATCTATTGGGATTTACATTAATTTACTAAAGGTTTCCACGTATATACTACCAGTAATCTCAAGTTAAATTTTTAACAAAAGAGATTATGACATTCCATCCGGTACTCAATTTTCGAATATAACTCTATTAATTATTAAGTCTTTGATACCAAACATTCCATCATTAACACATTAAGTCTTTGATACCCATCATTCCATCATTAAGTCTTTGATACCAATCATTCCATCATTAGGACATAAATCTAATGTATTGTGAATTCCATCATTAACACAAAACTAAAATACGAAAAAATGTATGGTTATCTAACAGTCAAATAATGCATATAAAGCGTAATGCTTACAATGAAGGATTTATGCCTCTTTTAATCATCGGTTATTGTAGGTTTAGGACTATGTTATATAATATTACAGAGTCAATTTCTGAAGATGAAATATACATCGATGCCTATAGAAAGTCTCGATTTATATTTTACTCTCCACATAATCAACATTTTGTATTATAAATACAAAAGAAAGGTTCGAATTTGATTGGTAATCGTGCATTATTCAAGAAATATATATAATTCATGCATGGATGATATCTCGAACTAATCATTCAAGATAACAATTTAATCAGAGTATTATATCAACAATTGATCCATCATTAATAACAAAATATTGAAAATACTGTGACGAGATGATTTGTTGTGACCAGATAATTTGTTGTTGGTGAGATGGCTTCTTTGCTTATCTTTGTGCAACGTTCAATCTTTGCCTAGGTGTACTTTTCTTTCCCCTCATCCCCCGAGCCACAAAAGGGCCACACACAAGAAATCAGAAACTTAGTAACACAAGCTTGCCCTTGCAAGGAGAGACTTCCAACTCTTGCTCAAGCTTGAGCCCAACTCTCCACAAGTAAACTTAGTCAAATAAAATTTTAGCAGCATAATATTCATCCAACAATAGGGTCCCTTCTCTCTTCCTCTCCATTTCATTTATAGGAAATTTTGCAATGACACTTTTCCTCTCGTCCACAAATAACCAATTTTTAATAATTTAGTTAAGGATTATTCACCCATTACACTTGTCACACTCTCCCCAAGTTGCACATGTTAATTCTCTTTTTATTTTAATCAATTAGACATTTTCCCTCACATTCCCCTATTTGTTCCTATTTTTCCTCTTAGTTGTCTCTTAGTTCCCCAATCCCTTATTTTTTTTGTGTCCCTTAACTAAATTTCAGTTTGAGTTTGATTAAGAGTCTTCTTTTAGTTAGGATTAGTGGTTGATTAACTTAAAGTACTCACTCTATTTTGACCAACTATTCTCTCATGTTTTTTTTTTAATTTAAAATCTCTTTTTAATATTTTCATGCACATGTGCATCTACCCAACTTTTATTCTTATTCTCTTTTCTAATATTATTAATTCTAACTTCCCTTATTCAAGTTTAAATGTTTTATTTAGTCAAACATCTTAGACTTAGACTCTGGTTAGTTTTCTAGTTTACTTTACTAATTAATTGTATGCTCTTTTCTAACAAGGTCTAAGAATTTTTACTTTTTATTTTCTAGGCCTTTTATATTTTATTGACTCACTGATTTGTTTACATGGTGTGCCCTTCAAAATGCATTTCCGTGCTCCAAGGGTGCCATTCGTCTTTGACTAGTTTGGAAGTTTTTCCGACACTTGGAGTCAACACTCTGTTGGTTGACCTTGTGAGAGACTAAGGGTTGTCTAAGGAATAAGGATTCTGTCTTAATGTGTGCCCTTTATAATTCTTCGTGAACAATTTTCCTAGTCTTCCCTCACAACATCGTGGACCTCTCAGAACAAGGTAATAGTTAACCTCCGTTTAGGTCATGGCGAGAATGCTAGTAGGCTGTGATAGGGATGTTTTCACCCCTCTCCCTCATTGTCTGGTTTCTGTGTATGACCCCTTTACTCCATATGTGAGTCGGATTAGCAAGCGTCACCATGCATGTATCCAATGACAAGGAAAATGTCAATAATACATATATATATTATCCATATTGAAATCGTCATATAACACATGCGTGTAAATCAAATACTCAAACCAAATACAATTCCACTCCCTAACTCAATTTGGAGTCCAAGGAAGTTTGTTGATTCCATCAACATCCTAAACATGTTGTGTATCCTGCACACTCAGGAGAACTCATCATAATACCTGTCAATATATACATCTAAAATTTAACATATAAATCATAATGACATCACAATATAACTCATAATCAAAGCATAATCATAATGTATCATAACCATATCACTTGCTCGCAAGTGTCCTCAAAGAACAAGTCAATATAAAACGTGATCAATGGAACTGGATTTCACATACACCCCCCATTGTATTTAACTTCGTCCTGAAGTTTGTACAGTCTAATAATTAAAGAAATAAATGTATTTGATAGAAATAGATATATCAAATCTATCAAACAGATAAGGAAATTGTTGACGCATCTCATATGCATCCTCCCATGTAGATGAGTGTGGACTATAATTGTCCCACTGGACCTTGTCCTTATCGAATATTCGACATTGTATCTGTCGAGTGCAATGGTCCAGTATGCGGATTGCCTCCACCATGAGAGAACCCTCGTTTGACACCTGCAGAGATCTCAAGTCAATAACATGTGACGGATCTGAAATATAATATCGCAAAACAAATACGTGAAACACATCATGCATACGCCTCAAAGAGTCAGGAAAGGCTAGTCGGTAAGCCACGTGTCCTTTCCTTTATACAACTTCAAAAGGTCCCATAAAAATAGGAGTGTGTTTAACACCTTTTCCAAACTTGATTGATCTCTTGTGTGGTTTCACCCGCAAAAAAACCTTGTTTCCAACCTCATAATTGCAGTCAATGCGATGTGCATCAACATAACTCTTATGTCAATCTTGCACTTCTATAATTCTTTGTCTATATTTCAAATCAATTCTTCCATTTCTTGGATTACTTCTGGTCCCATCAGGACTCTATCCTCTAGTCACTCCTAACTCATAGGTGTCTGACATGATTGTTCGTAAAAAAACTCAAAAGGTGCCATCTTTATCGTACTTTGATAACTATTGTTGTATGTGAACTCTACCAAAGGTAATAAGTATTCCCAATGCTTTTGTTGATCCATCACATACATACAAAGCATATCCTCTAAGATTTGATTTTTTCTTTCAATTTTTCCATCTGTTTCGAGGTGATATGTTGTGCTAAAATTTAGTTGTGTTACCAATGCCTCTTGGAAAATAGTCCAAAATCGTTCAGTAAACACTGATCCTCGATTGGATATGATCTTCCTTGGTACATCGTGCAATCTCACAATCTCGCTAACAAAAACTGTAGCTATGTTTGGCCCTTGATACGTCGTACAAACTGGAATAAAGTGTGCACTCTTTTTCAGAGTGTCAACGATTACAAAAATATAATTGTTCCTCCTTGCTGTCAGTGGAAATCCAACAATAAAATCCATCGAAATGACTTCCCATTTCGATTCAGGAATCATGTGTGGTTGTAACAATCCTGCTGGATGTCTATGTTCATCATTCACTTGTTGACATTCTAATCATCTTGCCACATAATTAATTATATCCTCTTTCATTCCTTTCCAGAAGAATAAAGGCTTAAGGCCTGCCTTCATCTTCGTGACTCCAGGATGAACCATGTACACTACTTGATGAGCTTTTCTCAAAATCAAATTTCTCAATTCGTCATTAGGTGGTACATAAATTCTGCCATTATACCTCAATAATCTGTCGTTTTCCAATGAATAACCTTTAAACCTCTGTACCATCATGGTATCTTGTCCAATATTATCCTTAACTTACTTGTACCAATCATCGTCTATCTGTAAAGCTATAATATTTTCTCAAAGATTCATTTTAAGACGTATTACTAAGAATATGCGTGGTCTCTGACTCAACGCATCTGCAACTCTGTTCATCGTTCCTTTAATGTAAGTAATCTCGAAGTCGTATTCACTTAGTAGTTTTGACCAACACCTTTGTCACGCGTTCAAGTCAATCTGAGTAAAAATGTGTTGTAATCCACAATGATTAGTCTTTAATTTGAATTTTCATCCAATAAGGTAATGTCTCCAAACTCGTAAGGCATATACAATTGCTAATAAATCCAAATCGTGTGTTGCGTAGTTCTCTTCATGCCTTCTTAATTTCCTTGAAATGTAAGCGATCACTCAACCGTCTTGCATTAAAACTCCACCTAAACCTTCCTTGGATGTGTCTGTGCATACCAAAAATTCCTTGTCCATATTAGGGACCTTCAGTATTGGTGTTGTCGTTAATAACTCCTCAAGCTTTTGAAATGCTTCTGTGCATTTCTCTAACCAAACAAATTTCTTATTCTTCTTCTGCGATTCTGTAATCAGATTTTCTATCTTTGAAAAGCCTTCAACAACATGTCGATAATAACCTGCTAGTCCCATAAAGCTACATACTTCTTGTACATTCGTCGGTGTTGGTCATTCCATAATAGCCTCTACTTTTGTTGGATCCATAGTGATTCCTTCTCTAGATATGATATGTCCCAAATAATGAATCTTTGTCTGGTAAAAAGAACACTTCGACAGCTTTATGTACAACTTGTTTTCTCTTAGACACTGTAAAACCAATCTCAAATGTTCATCATGCTCTTATTTCATCTAAGAATAAATCAGTATGTTGTCAATAAATAAGTGTACAAACTTGTCCAAGTATTAGCAGAATACCCCATTTATCAAGCTCATGAATATGCCTGGGGCATTCGTTAATTCAAATGGTAAAACAATAAACTCATAGTATCTAAATCTCATTTTAAACACAGTCTTAGGGATATATTCTTCCTTGATTTGTAACTGATGATATCTCGATCTCAAGTCAATCTTTGAAAACACAGTTGCTCCCTTCATTTGATCAAATAAATCATCTATCCTTGGTAAAGAATATTGGTTCTTTATTGTGGCTTTGTTTAGTTGACGATAGTCAATGCAAAGCCTCCACGATCTGTCCTTCTTCTTTACAAAAATAATTGGTGCACCCCACAGTGATACGCTTGGACGTATAAGTCCCAAATCGAACAACTCCTTTAATTGCATCTTTAAATCTTCCAATTCTGGTGTTGACATCTGATATGGCGTCCTAGCAATCAGTTCTATTCTAGGTTTCAAATCTATGGTAAACTCCAATTCTCTTTCAGGCGGTAAACCTGGTAGTTCCTATGGAAATACATCGACAAAATCTGATACTACAGGAAATTTTTCTAATCATTTTCTGTCTCCCTTTTTGTTAAGCGCTAAAATGGCATACAACTTACATCATTTGCGCATGCTTTTCTGTAATTGTAGGGAAGAAATAAATCTCAACGACACTCCCTGGTTTCTTCCCACAATTACAATACTTTATCCCAAATCATCAATCAAACTTAAATGTTTCATCTTATAGTTAAGTATCGCGTCATGTGATTCTAACCAATCCGTTCCAATCACATTATCGTAAGATCCCAAGATTGTAACATACAAGTTTACACTTGTGACAAAATCACCCAAGTTAATATTACAATCTTGAACCTTTTCACCAACCTTTTCTTGGCACCAGATAGCATTTCCACAAGTCTAAAATCATCTTGTTCGACTTCCTCCACCTTAATTCTTTTAAGTGCAACACTAGATATAAAACTCTCAGTAGCTTCTGTATATATCAAAACACTAAACTATTGATCAGCTATCATAACTGAAGTCTCGAGCACTGTAGAATGATGCTCGACCTGGCGGTTATCAACCACTGCATGAATCTTGTGGGCCTTGCCCAAATATCCAACTATTTTCAGTCTTATTGATCCGACAGTTCTTTCCTTATCAATAGGACCGTATCTCTGGTAATGTGGCTCTCCACATGTCTAGCACCCATTCTTCGGACTAGTGCTCCTAGTTCCCAAAGAAGAAGTTGGTGGTCTAGGAGTCTATGGTCATGTTTGGTTATGCGGAATAAATCTATTATGTTGTTGTTACTGTGATAATGATGTTTTTGATGTTATGGTGCTTTGTATGGAGTCCTATGATGAGGAGTCTTTCGGTGCGGTTTCGATAATATAGGTCCTCTAGGCGTATTGCGGTGCCTAGAAGTCTGTCTAACTGGTGTCTGATGTTGCGACACTCTAGGTGGAGCCTATCCTGTCTTCCTGGACGAGGTTCTGCCATGGCCCCCACTATTCATCTTTTCCTCAATGATGAGAGCCTTCTGAACTACATTGTGCAATGTCTGAGGCATCAAGATCCTCAATTTCACATGAATGTTGAAGTTGAGCCTGAACGAAAACTTGTTAACCTTTAATTTCTTAGTGTTCAAATGTGGATTATATATGAGTAGCTCCATGAACCTAGCCTCATACTCTGGTACCGTATGACTTCCCTATCATAATGTGTTGAACTCATTAAGCTGGTGCTCAATGAATTCTTCGGACAAGTACCTCTCCCGGAATCGTTCCTCGAACAATTCCCATGACACGTCTTCAACAACCATGTTCAGTTGAGGTAAGAGTATCTTCCACCAAAGAAGCGCACTCCCTTTCAGTTGAAAGACCACCATGCGAACCTTCATGTTGGAGGTGTAATCTCGTAGTGTGAAGCACATCGCCATGTTCTCTAACCATACGTCGACGGCTAGTCGTCTGTGGCACCCTAGAACTTGGAAAATTTTACCTTCTCGATTTATCTGTGAATATTTCTACTAACTACTGGAGGGTGTTGGGAACCCTCATTGGGAACATATGCTCTTCCCTCATCCTGATCAAGGTGATCGATCAATGTCTCTAACATCCTCTGGAAGGATCTCATCATACCTACCAAATCTCCCACTACAAACTGTTCCTGCTCAGTAGTCTTCTCATCTCCTTGTGGGTTAGAACCCTCTCACATGGATGCACTCGGAGGAAGCATGTGTCTTCCTCCCACACCCCGATGTCTACTCATATTGTGTCATCTAACCATGATACTTGTTATGAAACAAATTCAAATTATATTAGTGAAACATTTTTAACTATCAATATAAAACAGTGGAAGGAGTAACGGGTCCAGTGTCACAGAGTTGAACCCACTCTGATACCATATGAAACATCCCTTCATACACAACACAAGGTAAGCGAATATGACAAAGGAGAATTTTTTGTTTTTTTGTAAATAGGTTAGTAAAAGTTCATTACGAAAATTAAATAATCAAGACATTTAAGATACACAATAACAAAATTAATTAATCTATTCTTAATCGATATCAATTTCTCAATAAGGTCGCAAAACAATTTTCGAGCAGCTTCTTAATAGGTCAACATGTGAACATCACTATTATTAAATCACACAAAATATATCAAGGAGAAATAATGTCTACCCACCCAATCCTACCCTGCAAGGTTAGGACCTTCAAGACACATACTCAACACTCAAGTCCAGGATTCGTCCGATGTATTTTGACCATTTAAGGTCTCAGGACTAACTGTCATTCTGAGGAACATGAAGGTATCTATATCCCAAAAACCAATCCTAGTCTAAAACTCAAGACCAAATCAATAAAAATGTAACAAAAGAACTTTTATCTATGTAACAACTCATCTAATAAAAAGGAGTATTACAAGTACATCATTGCATTTGCTTTTCTTTTCATGAAACTAGCTTATGTACTAACAATTTCTAAAAACTCTATATACATAACTATGATATACAAGAATTTATTTATTGTGATAATTGTAGCTGAGAAGCTTGCGTAATCTTTCATAAGCTAGGCACAATCCAAATAACGTCTAACAAAAACACATTGAGAATTTAGGGTTATTCAATTTCAACCAAGGTACTTAAAATAAGGAATTAACCCCTTATAACGTCTATTGGAGATTCTAACTGGGTAGTTTAGGATTGGGCTTAATCATCTTAATTACTATACAATATCTCATTAAGGGACTCAACTTACCCTTCCCTCATTCACACCACCTAATTCCTATTATATATATATATATATATATATATATATATATATATATTCATTAAACATAATAATCCTAATATTAATCATTATCATCATAACATAATTATAAAATTATAATTGCAACCTAATCAATGATTACAAATTAACAATTAATATAATTACAATTTAAACATTAATTACATTCATTAATTATAATTATTAACATGAAAATTATAATAATGTGTATCTTTCCAATCATATTAACTACTACATCGATTTTTGTAGGAACCTTTATCATAAATATTAATCACGGGTGAACAAAATAAAACAGTCGTAATTAATTTGATATTAAATATAGGTCAATATATAAGTCAAAGATTAATCTAGTCGTTCTCAAAATTTTCTCATATATAATCATAGATTTATACATAATCTATTGTATATATGAAGTTATGCAGGTAAAAGCAAGATCTCCTTGCTTCAAAATATAAATTTTAATTCAATACTCAACATAACAATAATAATTCTTCATTTCCTAAATCAATAACCATGATTTAGTTGCAATGCAAAACTTAACAAGCAGATGGAACCACAAATTTTATACAATGAACGTCGGTGGACTAACTGAGATATCATCCACGTGACTATATTTGTGATATAAGCTTGAAGTAAAGTGGCGTTAAGAGCATACTGTCAATTTATGAAGGAAAGGTTAATAGTTGGAAATGCCAAAATCGGTTTCCACAACCAGCATTTTGTGGGCGTAGGGTAACTACTTGAAAAAGTTACTTCAAATCTAATGGGATTTACATTAATTTACTAAAGGTTTCCATGTAAATATTACTAGTAATCTCAAGTTAAATTTTTAACAAAAGAGATTATGACATTCCATCAAGTACTCAATTTTTGAATATAACTCTATTCATTATTATAGGTTAGTTCGGTATTAATGTTACACCAGTACTAATCCAGGTGGATATTGGTGGCCACCCACCTATTCCAACTGGCTCTTCTTGACAGTTTTTAGTTCAACACGTTCTTCTGTATTTCTTTGTAATTGTGGGTTCTACACTTTGGGGTTGTCTGAAGCCCTACACAGCTTCCAGGTGGATATTGGTGGTCGCCCACCTAATCCAACTGGCTTATTTTAGAAGTTTTCATATCAGTACATCTTTTTGTACTTCCAGGGTCGTTTTGGGGCCCTAGACAATGTTTTTTTGGCTTGTCATAGTCAAACTATAGACGAAATTAGGGTTTGATGGAATAATGTGTATTTCTCAAAAATACCTTTCCAACGAGCTATCACGCACCTAAAACGAAGGTCGTATGAAAAATTTACGACCCCGAGAAGTGGAGGTACCAACTTAACCATCGGGGCCCACATAATGTTTGGCGTTTCATCTTCTAGGGTTAGGTTTTCGGATGTCTAGGGTTTCGGAATTCATGAGTAATGTTAAAAGGGCCTCTGGAGCCTCATTGTAATCATTCTTCTCAGATGGATGGGTATAGAAGCCACATCTCTTCTCAGAGATAGATACTACCATTCGAGCAAGTTTTTTTTAGTTTCGTAGTTTTACAGTTTCAACCTATTTTATTTATTCAATAGAAGTTATTGTTCACTAGATATTTGTTGTTGTTCTCTGTATCTCTGTGTTATTGTATTCAGTCTGTTATTCCTTTTGTTCATCTCATAAATCTGGAGCAGTGGTATCAGAGCAGTCTTCTCTTCATTTATTTTTCTTCGTGCATGTCCCTAACAAGGTCTGGGTACAAGAAGTTGGGACTCGAACTAGTCGAGCCTTTGCAAGATCATCCACGTCGAGCCAGACAAAACCCATGGGGGATGAGAAGAAAGATGATGGAGCAGGAGATCCTTTTAAAATGTTGCTCGAGGAAGACCTTGAGCGACAAAGGAATGAAATGATGGACAAATTTGCACAGATCCTTCAGCGGCTGCCCATAGGAGACACATGTTCATCAAGCGACCATGCGACCCCCTTCAAGGTACAAGTAAATTTTGATATTCCATTATTTGAAGGACTTATAGATACGGATGTTGTAGATAAATTGTTGAATCTACTCGAAGGGGTTTTTTTGGTCCACAATTTTTCCGATAGGGAAAATATTACTTCTGCACTCCTTAAGGTCATCCCCCATCTTAAGGAATGGTGGGATACTTACTCTGAGCAAAGGGCCATAGAGGAATATACAATATTTGTGGTCGCCCCCACATGGTATTTCTTCAGGGATTCCATTAAAGAACAATACTACCCTGTTGGAAGCTACGAGGACCAATACACAAGATGGACCATGCTGCGTCAGGAAAGGGACCAGAGAGTACCAGATTTCACTAATATTTTCCATACCCTGCGCACAAAATTGGGTATCAAAGACTCTAAATGACATATGGTTCTCAAATACCACGGTTTTCTGCATAGATACATTCAAATAGAAATGGAGTTTCTAGACATTGCATCATTAGGTGTAGCTTATAGATATGCTTTCAAGATCGAGCATAAATTTAAGAAGAAGAGGAGAGAGTTTGAATCTGAAAACTCCTCATAGTCGAAGTAGGGTAGAGGCGGCCCCAACCCACAAAATAAGAGACAGAGAAAATATGGTCGCTCTCAGGACAACCAGTCCAAGCCGCAACCCAATAAGGGTAATGAGAAGTCAAAGAAGGACACAAGAAATGGTGTGAATTCCATAAAATCCCTTGGCACAACACCAAAGAATGTCACTCCAAGCAGTCACTGGTGGCCAAGCTAAAATCCTCCAAGTTAGAGGCACATTTTGACTCTGAATCAAATCCAGAAAGTGGGAAGTGGATCATCGATATCGAACCTAATGCCACTGTCGCTACCACCAAATTCCAACCAAGCTAACCAGAAGAACCAGAGTAAGGGGAACACCTCTTTCACTCACAGATGTGGGTAAAGGGGACTCCACTGCATTTCATTTTCTATAGCGACAGTCAGAAGAACCTGATTTCAGTAGAGGTCATCAAGGGGTTGGACTTGCCGATAAAACCTCAACTGCAACCCTACACCATCAGATGCCTTCTCCAAAGAAGAGATATCCACTTCATCCAACAATGTCATCTTCCCTACAACATCAAGACCTTCAAAGATGAGGTATTGTGTGATATTTCTCCCCTTGAAGTTTGTGATGTTCTTTTAGACCAACCATATTTGTGGAAGCGACATGTTGTGTATAATTCTAGACCCCGCAGTGTTATTATTACTTTGGGTAGACAATTGTACAAGATACCAGAGGTACTGTCGCCTACCACTATTTCTTTAATCTCTGCTAAGAAATGTAGTAAGGTCATTTCACAGACTAAGAATTTTGTCTTCTTTGTGATATGTGCTCGCAGTAAGTAGAAGGTCACTGCCACATGCATGACCTCTACACAGAGCCTCTCTTTGTAGCAGAAGCAAGTGGACAGGATCGTGGAAGAATAAAAATACATATTCTCCTCACCCACAAGGGTACTGACACACTTCCAAGTCAATCATCCAATTAATCTAACCCCTAGTGCACCGCTACCTAATGGACCAGTCTATTATCACTCGCTGATTGAAAATGACGAAATCAAGCACTAGATTCAAGATCTTCTTCAAAAGGGGCACATACGACCCAACTCCTCTCCTTGCATAAGCCTAATTGTGCTGGTGCAAAATAAATATGGGACCTGGAGAATCTGTATTGATTACAGAGCATTAAACAAAACCACAGTCAGGAACAAGTACCCAATTCCTCAAATTGATGACCTTCTTGACCAACTCAAGGGGGAAAAGTTCTTCAGCAAGATTGACCTAAATTCTGGCTACCACTAGGTTCCCATCGAACTAACTGATGTATGGAAGACAACTTTCAAATCTAAAGAAGGTCTCTTCGAATGACTGGTCATGCCCTTTGTCTTAACAAATGCAACAACAAATTTCATGAGACTGATGGATGATGTATTGAGACCCTTCACCAACTCTTTTGTGGTGGTATATCTGGATGACATCGTCATCTTCAACTGAACTTGGGACGAGCACATGCAACATATTCAATAGGTTTTGGGCACTCTATGGAAACACAAGATATATTCCAACTTGGAAAAATGCTCCTTTGGCATGAACAAGATCCAATAATTGGGCTACATTGTTGATGAGCATGGGGTACATGTGGATCCAGCTAAGATCCAAGTCATTCATGATTGGGCAGCTGTTATAGCAAGATTTTCCTCACCCTATGCAATGTTGCATAGAAGGCCTTTTTCCATTTCCCCATCCAAACTTATCATCCATGTTTGTAAATCCCAGAGATAAAACACATGTACACATATTGCCTACTACACAACATGCATATACACAGGCTACACCACTATAACCTGTGTACATCGGGATTTATGCCAAAAAATGAAAATTAATGTTGGGTTTCCATTTCGCGACAGGAGATCTATGATCCTTGGCCTTCCATATACTGGAAACATTCTAAATCGCCCCTTCAGTTCCATTTGAAGGCTATAAATGGGCCAATTCCGAGCTATGGAAAGGAGGAGAAAGAATTCAACTTTGAGAGGAAAGTTACTCTGGAGAAATTATTTACTTCATATTGAGTCTACATCCCTCTGTCCTATAAGTCTGAACACAGTGTTTAACCCCCAAACTCATCCCTTATTGATTGAGAACCTCATTGTTTCTCTTTTATGAGATTTCCTTTGGTGGAGAATTGAAGTGGTGGAGGCCCAGCTGGAAGGAACTTAGTTTCTCGGTTCTGAACCATGCCGACACAGAAGTCTGTAATATTTTCACTTATGTTGATCATATATTAATAGAAATACTCTTTTCCCGTCCAATTGATATCTTGCAAATATTTGAATTATTATTCCATGGGCATATTTGTCATGTTTATTAATGGATTATGCTATTGAATGTGATAACATCATTTATTATCACCATATGATTTCTTTGCTTAGTTGTTGAGGATTAGTTGCAGGTATATTCCTTTGGGTTAAGTGCTCAACAGTGGACTTCATCGAACGTCTGGACGAGGTAGGCATTTTATCTTGTCTTGTTAGAATATTTGTTTACATAGCATACTTGAGAATATAGTTGATTTCTGCAGTCATTTCCATCTGTTGTGGTTTACCCTAGCCATAGAGAGATTTTCCTCGTAACAGAATTGGCAACCATATTGGGGATTGAATCTTCTTTCTTAGGGTTTGGAGTACTTTTATCCTTAGATTGCTCTCGTTCCTATTGTGTTTCTTATCGTATCATTGCTTGACAACCTCTATTCACTCCGGGTCTGAGTTTTTCAGCCTTCTCCCTTGCCTGGCTCTGCTTTTGAAACATATTCGTAGTTTTGGGCTTGATAGTCGCGTATATACACAGGATGTCCCTCTACAAGATGCGTACATACGCTCTGTTTCCTTTAATAGTCGCATACATCAACCTTTTTTTCTCAGTCTGGTGGTTGTTGGGTGGGATTTTATGTTTGTTGAGTCTTCTTGGGTCTCTGTAGTGCCTAGTAAGTGCTTGTGGGATGACAGGGAACCTGTCTAGAGTTGATTTTTGGGCGGAGTCTTTCTCATCATCCTTTCATTTTGATTGTCCTTGTACATTGGGTTGGGTGTCTTGTTGCTTGGTATCCTACTTGAGTTATCTCTTTCTATACACATTAGATCTTTATACATCAAGTTGATGTTCAGTCCATGCATTTTCTATTTTCTTATATTGAAAATACAAAAATATTAGGCATTTTGCATTGCTTGGAATTTTGAGCATTTTGTCATTAGCTTAGTGCATGTAAGGAAAGATTGCATTTTTACTTCAGAATTGCAGTGTTGAAATAAAAAATTGCATTTGTTTTAAGAAGCATATCATTTATTGAAAATTGAAGTTAGGACTTTGCATTATATTCATATTTAATTTTCTTGTTGAATCGTAACATCATGAGTTTCAACATATCTTTTTGAGTAATGACGGCCACTAAAATTAACACTATAATTTAAAATTGATTAGTCACAATTTTATTTTCTAGGGTGCACAAAATATCTTAGGATTTAGTGCCTTGGAATAGGCTTTTGTGAGTAAACTTCTCCAAGGCAATTAAATCAACATATGTGTCTAGCAAAGGGAGTGGAGAAATCCATTGTATAATTGGTAATAACAGGAGGCTCCGCTCACACCAAAGTTGATCATGAGGTTGCGCGAGGTTGGTTGAAGGGATATCCCCCCGATACCTTTTTAGCATCAGAGATATTTCTGGGGATCTATTCATATCTGGGTATCTTGCTAGTGCCTTTACCTCCGTGAAAGGTAGTACTTTCAAGGTTTCAGGCTTTACTACCCTACCCATACGGTGGACCTGACTTACGATTGCTCGCCTGTGCATCGGTTATACATTTGTTGCTTAGTTTCTTCACTTAGGTGCTGCATAGGTTACTTGCAGGGGTTATTCTACAGATACCCTGGGTCAGATAAGGGTCAGATAACACACAGCCTTTATGGAGGATTACCTCTCTCGGGGGATCTAACCGACTGGTTGTTAAGCCCATGAGGGCTCTTATAACTGATTATGTTACCTCTAATATTTAGTAGGGAGTCTCAGACCCCTCTTGGGTGAGACATACCTTCTTTAGGGAGGAAGGCCACTTTCAACCACTTTACCCCATTTGTGTGCATATTGGTCATTTGATTTTTGGTGTGCTCTTTGATTACTAGTTGGCCTCAAGAGTTTTACTAAGTTTCCATTATCATGGATAGTGGATTTCCTTTGGCTTCCTCATTTAATGCTACCCCCCCATGATGTTCACTCAGTTTATGGCAGAATTTTTTTTTGCTTTTCATAATGGTATGTAGAACTATGATGCTTAGTCCACGCCTTGGGTCTCTAGTCATTTTCCGGGTGATATGCCTTCACCTTTTCAATCCTCTCCCTAGTTCACTTATATGAATCCTATCATTGGATCTAGGGGCACCATGGCCCCGATGCCTACGTCTTCATTTGATATGAGTTATGTCCCTCAACCAACTCTCACTGTGGGAGGTTGGAACCTCCCCTTACGGATCCAGTCCTATCTATGCTCTATCAGGAGCCAGTACTCAAATGGGTGTTTATTCTACTTATTACACCCCATCCGTGTATCCTTCATCTGCCATGCCCACTCCTTCGAACACTTTTCCCATGGAGGGTCCACACATATCCACGGGTCTTTCATACAGGGAGAATCAGTTTTACAATTCGGGATACCCTCTTTATGGAACCCCTTCACAAGGGGGAAACATATATCCTCACTTGAATAGTCCTTATCATACTTTTGTCTCTTCACAGACTTCAATGATGATGCTTGTACACACCTCTTCAGATCAGTTAGGCGGAGGATACTACCTTTTCGGATAGGGACAGGGGGTGAACCAGGATCCTTCTTGGCCTGCAATGTTCCAAAGCCAATATTTCCCTGGACAGTGGTATCAAATGCCACAACTCATCACTAGTCCAGTCACTGCCAGTCATACTGGAGCTCCATCACCAACCTATGCTAATCATGTTGGAAATGGGTCGACAAACTCTGCAAGTCATGTTGAGAACCCACACCCAGCCTCTTCTAGTCATGTTGGGGGCATCACTCTAGTCTCCACGAGTCATATCAATGTCACATCTCCAACCTCTGTACATCATGTAGGAGATGACTATCTCGCCTCGGCCAGTCACATTGAGAGAATGTCACCAGTCATTGTGGACAACACTGGGGTCATCGAGAAGCCTATATGCTTCAGACGTAAGCCTAAATTCCTTTGCAGGACTTGCGAAGGAGATCACCTTACTCATTTATGTCCAGCTACAGCTGGGATACTAGAATCATGGTTCTCACCCGAGGGCCCTTTGGGTTCTGAAGTGTCTGTGGTTTCCCCACACCCTATTTCTCCTTTGATTGGAACGACAGTAATGTCGCTGCAATCCTCTCTGGACCATACCTCCATTCTTGAGGGTGATATGTCCCCTATCCCTATTATCATGCATTCTCTTCAACCTAGAATTGAAGAAGTAGTCGTACTAGTGCAATCTCTGGTCAATCCTACTCCCCTTGTGGAGGGTGATGCATCCTTCAACCATGTCATCAACATTCCTGATAATGCTCCTTATAAACATGAGAGAGTTCTTCTCTCCCCAAGTACTCTCCCTCCAAGTCCTGAGGAAGTTCCCTTCAATTGGGATGGCCTTGTGGGGCATCCAATGCCCTCGCCTATGTATTTTTTGGTAAGAGACATTATCTGATATATCACGAAGACGATAACCTTCGCTAGCACTTTATTCTCCTCAACTTGGAGAGCTTTGGTTTTTCCCAAGCTTATGTCAGCTATTCATAAGATACTGACATTCCACAGAAGTCCAACATGGGATCCTTGGCCTCCCCCATGACATGCCGCCTAGCAACCTCTTACCGAGTCCGATTTAATCTCTTTTCCGACTTGTTCAAAAAGCGAAAAGATTGTCGAGTGATTTGTCCCTTTCACACTCGTTGAGTTGGACTTGAAAGGTCATGAGTATTAGTTAAGCCCTTTTTCGACTCATTTTAATAAGGGATGTCTATTTGGCACAAATTTATCCCTTTTTCACACCAATTAGACTAAATGTCATAAAAAAGATGTTTTTTGGCATTAAGTTGTGATTGCATCTCATGCCCTTGCTTGCAATATCGAGCCTATAGTCGGTTCTCGATTTGTGTTATAAACCATTTGCCTTAGCAGTTTTGCATCCTCAACCACGCAAAGCCTCATTTATATCCTTTGCAATTTGACACCCTATACCTAGGAGGGAACATTCCCCCGAGTGTCCATCTCCCGCATGCATCTCCTTGCGTTGAGCATAGGTATGTTCCATTACTGGAACTAGTTTTGCTTACTTGAGACAATCATTTCCTCCTCTGTATCATAGCATTCATTTGTCTATGAAAAACAAAAAAAGACGTGCGTGAAGGGAGTATTATCTTATATTGGCATCATTTGTGTCGCCTTTGAATAGAGCACAAAGTTATTGAGTCCATTTGTCATCATAATTTTGGGTTTAATATGGTCTTAGGAAGCTGATCTCGTTACATAGTCTTCTCTATCGACTGGTTACTCTTCCAGACCCTATAGAGAATTTCATTGATGCCTCCTACATCTCATGGTTTCATCATTAAGTCTATGATGCCAGAGTCTTCCATATGTCTCATGCTCTTGTTCAAAGGAAGCCTATCAACCTGTGTCAGAAATTTCTTAGAACTCTTGACTTTGCATGTCGGCCATACCCTCAATTGGTCTTAGAGTCACATGATACTGTAGTCCTATCATGCACCCTAGTCCTAATTTCATTATTGGTAGGTAACCTTGAACCCAACAGTTGACATTTCATCATTGGTCATTGACTGGGTGGTTTCCCTTGTGTTTGACGACAAGACATCTATTCACACATTGATATTTGTGCAGAGTCTTGGATTTCATTAGCCTTATTGGTGGTTTCCTCGCCTTTTTCAGCACTTTTCCCCATTGGATTCTATTCAAAGGGTCTTTTTTGTGTACCGCTTGCACTTGGCACACACGAAATATGCACAGGGTCATTGGTTCGTGAACATATTCTTCGTATGATTTCCTCCAAATCATGAAGCTCCTGCTTTATACCTCATAATGAATGATGAGAGATGCCTTAATGCACTCCTTTCAACGGGTCTCCTTCCATCGAATTCAGCTCATCTATTCTAGAAACGAGACCTAGAGTCTTATGAGTACCTTGAGGCTTGCAGTCATTAGTGGCAGGTTCTCTCTCCATCGATAGTTGGGAATACATCAATGTCTCCTGATTGATAGATTCTTCAGGTGTTCGACACCGAATCCTTTATTCACACTTGTAAGAATGTACTCGATGCCTTGATACCTACTTTCATTATCGGTAGGTTGTCTCGCGTTTGTTAACGGTATACCTCAATGATCGGTAATCAAACAATGTCTCATTGTGTTCGACCTCAACTCCTTTATTCACATGATTGTTATCCACAATTTTGGTCATCATGATGATGTAATGATAATGGAGAAATCAAACTCTTCACTAGAACACTTTCCTGAGAAAAGTTGCCTTTGTCTGCTTCCAGAAATCATACTTTTTAGGAAGGTTCGCAGGCTACCTATATATTTGCCTGCGAGAATACATGATTCTTGCAGGCTGCATTAAGCTGGAGTGCGAGGGGTTCACACTGTGCCTAACTATCAGGGTGCAAACATATTCTAAAGGAAGGAAAAAGATAAATTCTCGAACCTTCTAGAAGGGAATCTTCTAGAAGGATGAGATGGCATTCGAATGGTTGTCTAAGTACTGGTTTTCCTAATATCTTGGGATCATTCCTATCCAAGTAACTAATCTATTTTCTCCTATATATTGAGGGGAATGCTTATGGAAAAGGTTAGAAGCAAACTAGCAAGAGATTGATTGGAGAATTAGTGAAAGATTGTATGAAGGACTGATGCTACAGCAGCTAGAGACACCAGCAAGGTTATCAAAAGTGGTTGATTTTCTTCATGCATGAGCAAGTGTGTGTGTCAGAGCTAGGAGCCATCGAAAGGAGATCTACAACATCAAGGCTCAGGTTGTAAGTTTTACTTTCTATCAATTTAATATAGTAATATGTCCCTTTCCCATAAAGATGATGTCACTTTATTACATAACTCCTTGATCATATGTATAGATTAGCTATTGAATATATTGATTTTCCTTCACTTCGATTGGT
>JZKD02S2285642.1:0-12199 GCA_000966675.3 Picea glauca | reverse complement strand
TAATGAGTCATATTTACATCAAACACTATTGGGTCCATTACCCAAACCTTTGTGCTACGGGTCTTTCTTCAAGGGTTGACATCAATGACAACCAACCTTAATCAACAAAAACAAAGAGGTGTCTTACATAGTAAAGTTACTTTAAATGTTTTAAATTATTTTTTGTAAGCATTTTTAGACTTCACTAAAATTTGAAGTTCCAATCATTTTTTTTTAAATAAATAAAAAAAACTAAAACTTAGAACAATTAGATTAATACTCTTTTTGGACCAACAATTAGGGTAAGTACATAAAATTAGATTCAAGTTGAGTAGAAGTTACTTCTTGTAACCTTTAGGAAAAGTACACCTAAGATTAACCTTTGGAGAAAGTACAACTAAAATTAATATTTCAATGATAATTTCCTTTAGTAAAAGTACAACTAAAATTAATATTTCAATGATAATTTACAACTAAGATTAACATTTCACTTATAATTTAGTGATGGATGAATGGACATAACAAAATTGATAGATGATAGAAAACTCTAAGAGCTAGTTTGTAATTGTAATTGACCTTGAATGTAAGGAGAGGAAGTGATTGGTTGGAAAATAGGTATAATGTACATGTTATATTTTGCTATGTTTTGTATCTTGTTTTATTATTAAATGTGTTCATCAAAGAATCTTAGAACTTGAGTTCCATTGCCTAAAGCACTAGAGTAGCTAGTGGGAGGTGTAAGGGGAGTATAAGCTGATTATTTGTCCATGTTGTAAGTAACAATAACTTGAGATTAAGCTAGAACTCACAGATATAATATGAGTGAATAAATGAGCAATTAAAGATAGATTAGAAGGACATAGTCTAAATGTTTTATAATTTTGTTTTTTGGGGTCATTCAAAATAGCAAGAAGGGAAATCAACATTTTTTCCCTAAGATATAGCAAGAATAATTCAACATTTTTGACCTAAAATCTAGCAAGAATAATTTTGGATTGAATTGTAGATTTAGATGTTAACATTGCATAATCCACTTGCACTAGGAGTATTTGATGGTGCTAAATCCATTTTTGCATCAAAATTTGCAATTTGTCAATCTAAAATTGCAATTTTGGCAAATATTGCTTGATTAGATTTCGATAATGGTAATATCAGAAAAATGAGAATCATACAACATTTAGGGATGGCTGCACAAAGTTTCTTCACTTTTCCATTGCAATGGGACATGCACCCATTTTTTTTTAAGGAATGTGTGTTTACTTCAAGAATGAGTACATGTTCCTGTTTAAATAGCTTCTACCTTTGTCAAAGCTCCACATAAACCATCACTGCATGGAAACACAATATCCACTTTATTTTTTTAATTAAAAAATGTACATGCATTAGGAATGTGTGTGCATTCCTATAATGTGAACATGTTAAAAATCCATTCAAGTTCCTCTATGTAAAAAATATAAAAAAATGTGACAATGTTTCTTTATTTTTTCCCCAACTTGTGGTGATTTCACCTTAGTTCTTCTCCCCAATGAGAGGGTCCTTTTTAGAACTAGGCCCAATCTCAATGAGGACAACTAGGAGGGACAATAACAACATTGGAACTTGACATTTTATAGAGAGAATCTCTCATGTCCAGGTAGATTTTACTTGAAATGTCATTTTTATATTTGTTAAATTATAAAATTTACATATTTTTTAAAAATATTTTGTTATTGTTTAATTGAGATGATCTAGGTGGATATTGGTGGCCACCCACCTATTCCACTAGATCAAAGAACAATTTTCTATTTTGGCATTTTTTTACACTTTTTTAGGTCCCAAACTTTCAAGGTCATGTACTCCCCAACTAGACCTTTCCAACAGTGTATCAAGCACCCAAAACGGAGATCATATGAAAAAATTACTCCCTCATGAAGTTGATGTATCAACTACCCCCATCAGAGCCCACAAACCTTTTGGCATTTCATCTCCCATCGTTAGGGTTTTGGATGTTTAGGGTTTTCTCATTTATGTTTTATGTTAAAAATGCCTTTGGAGCCTCATTGTACTGATCTTCTTACGAATGAGTGTAGCTGTCAGATTTCTTTTCAGAGATAAGCTGTCACCATTCAAGCAAGTGTGTTTCATTGTGCAATTTATAGTTTCAACAAGTTCTGTTTATTACTAGAAGTCAATTTTTACTGTACCTCTGTGTGTTTCTTTGTTATACATCGATATTTCATTTCATTCCATTTATAAATCTAGATCATGAGACTATTATTTTTCCACTATGGAGTGAAACTTTGATCCAAACCCAAACCCTAATCCCCCATAAGAATCACACACGGAAATTAATCAATGTTTAGATGAACTCAAAAATTTAAGTGGTGAGCATAGGAACACTAGAGAGCCATCTTGTATTTCATTGGTCACTTCAATTTATAGCATTGTTTCTTTAATTGGTCATGCCCATGGACAATTATATGATATATTTGAATTTAGGGACAGGATGAGAGAGTCATTCTCAACCAACATTAGTAAGGAAGACGTGAAAAACTTTAATATAACCAAAGAGATAAATTTTCAATTGCTTATTGAACCTAGAACCAACTAGAAAGAGAAATATTTTCATGGATTGGTGCAAATTCTAGCCATGGAAAGATAAATGGATGGATAGATAGTTTATGGTATTTGATAAATCTCCTTGCAATAACATGGAGCGTTCCCTTGTATTTTCTTCATAAATTGTTGTTCGTCATGTCAATTATTTTGACATTGGTGAATTCTAATTATTAGGTCTTGGCTCTTTAGGATCTAAGGCTCTTGGGTAAGTTTGTTTCCTTAGACAAGGGAGTTTGTTTAGTGTTTGGTCTTATTTCCTTATGGCTTCTATTAGCAACTCCATCTTTATGGTATGTGTAAGGATGGTGGCTTGTTGATATTCCATGCTACTCATCTCAAGTAAGTTGAAAACCCCCAATTCATTTGGTCTCCTCACTTCTTCCTTGCATGCAGGAAAGCTTGCCAAGTCATCTAAAAAATGTTAATTTAGGTTCAAGAACTCTCCTTATTTGACAATTTTGTTGTCTTTTTACCAAGTACTCCCTTAAGTTTTTTTTTACTCCACCTTGTTGTTTACCTTGGTCTTCCTCTTCTCATGTCACGTGGTGTTTGTCTTGTGTTTCATTTAGTGTTTGGTATTTTCCTTGTTGCTTGTCTTGGAAAGCCCATATTTTTGGCAAGTGTAAGGATGGTGGCTCATTTATTCCATGCCACTCACCTCAAGGAAGTGGGAAACCCTAAATTCATTTAAAGTATTAAATTATGTAATGAAAGACGCTATCAAAAAACTAAAATACTCAAGCTCAAAGTGTGAGATCTCAAGAAAAATCATGTATCTTATTCTAGAGCTAACCTCATTCTTGGGATTGCAATCCATTTCAAAAAAATTAAGTGGTGACCAAGACCTCTCCTTATTTTCTATTTTTTTGTCTTTTTACCATTCATTCCATTGTGGTTTCACTGCCTCCAGCTCATTGTTCACCTTCATCTTCCTCTTCTCATTCCACATGTTGTTTTCCTCGTCTTCCATTTAGTGTTTTATATTCTATCCATGTGGCTTGTATTAGAAAACCCATATTTTTGGTAGGCATAAATATGGAAGCTCATATCATGGAAGTGGGAAACCCAAAATTCATTCAATATCTCCTCATTTCTTCCTTGTCCATGAGTGAGCTTACTAATTTGGGTTTGCAAGCCATCTAAAAACATTTAAGGGGTGACTGATATCTCTCCTTATTTGTAAAGTTTTTTGTATTTTTACTAAGATCTCCCTTATGGTTTCATTTCCTTTGCCTCATTGTTCACCTTCATCTTCCTCTTCTCACTTTTCATGGTGTTTTCCTTGTATTTCATTTAGTTTTTTGTGCTCCCTTGTGGTTTCATTTCCTCTACCTTATTGTTTTCCTTCGTCTTCTTCTTCTCATTCCGCATGGTGTTTGCCTTGTGCTTAATTTAGTCTTTGGTTTTCTTTCCTTATGGATTGTTTTGGAAACCCCATATTTTTGGTAGATGTAAGGATGGAGGTTCACAAATATTCCATGCCACTTGTATCATGGAAGTGGGAAACCCTGAATTCGTTCAGGCTTTCCTCTCTTCTTCCTTGTGCATACGCGAGCTTGTCAATTTGGGCTTCAAGTCATCTCCAAAACTTTAAGTGGTGACTGAGATCTCTCCTTATTTGTAAATTTTGTTGTCTTTTTACAAAGTGCTCTCTCATGGTTTCATTTCCTTGGCCTCTTTCTTCACCTTTGTCTTCCTCTTCTCGTTCTACATGGTGTTTTCCTTTTGTTTTTTTAGTGTTTGGTCTTGTTCCCTTGTGGCTTATCTTGTAAATCCTGTCATTTTTTGTGTTGGTTCACAATTATGACACTACATAATATTTTGAGTTATACTTAGAAGTGATCTTATAGGGTTTGTTAAGAAACATAACACAAGATAAGACACAAGAACTTGGTGGAAAATGATTTAAGTCATATTCTCATCTCATTATTATTACAGTATTCATTCCAATGCTACACATTTATAGTACATGGATGAAACCACCTCGCAAACTATAATTACTCTCACACCTACCCCTCATCAAGAGATAAGTCTAGGAGGAGGAAAAATGGGATCTAATACACACTTAGGATAAAAAACTATATCCTATAATTGAAAGTGCTAATGTTTTGGTAGCTGCGAGAGGAACTTTCCTCTAGGAAACCTTTCTTAGAAGAGAAGAAGATTCTGGAAGTCTAGGAAGAACAATGAACAAAAAAAGAATACCACAGAAGAGAAGTCCACTCACAAGGAAAATAATAAAGTGAAAAATAAGATTCATAAAGAAGAAGTCGACCCAAGAAGGTGACTTGAAGAATATAAATAAGGGAGACATCTAGCTAATTTGATACACTCGAAATCACTCTCTCATGAAGAAGAAGGCACAAGTCTAAGGAGGAAAAGAAGAAGACGCAGTACGATAGTATTTGAGGTTTTTAGCTATTCTTGGTGTTGGCTTTCTCTTGTGCGCTATCTCTCTGAGGAGGTGCACTCTACTTGTATGGTGTTGTTGTTGCAGCTGGGAGCACTAGATTGTGTGTTAGCCTAGTGCTAGGGTTTCTTTCTTTCTTGTTTCTCTTGAGAGCTAGTGTATGGTTGGACTATTGTGGACATAATATATCTAAGAAAGGTTGTTGGGTTTTCCCCCATTTGGGGTTTTCCCAGGATAAATCTCTTGTGTACTCTTGTCCATTGTTTATGCTGCTATTATTGTTCAATATATGATATGATTGTTAATGTTAAAGCAATAAAAGAACACTGGTAACACTATTTCTCTATAAGTAAAGAAAATATAACATGGGATTTGTTAGTGTCCTTGTTTTTAAGGTATGTTCATAGGTGTGTTAAGAATTTTCAAAGTCATGCCTTAGTTTTGGGAAGACCAATGCATTCCTATTTTGAGTTATTAAGTGTGTGATAGTTAGTCATGAGTCTAAAATTGTTGCCATAAGATTTGGTATGATATGTCATAAAAGAGTCAATTCATAAATCAAAGGTCCAGGGGAAGTGTTTTCAAATGATATCATGGATCATAATGACATGTTATGAGCAATATGGGGCCAGCATAAGTCATCATGTGCTATGTACTAATATTCCAAAGTGGTTTTGATATTTGGTTTGTAAAGGATCACATCTTTTGTAAGTTCGTTGTGCAATATTGGTGCTACCCAAACTGTCAAATCATTTCAACAGTCTAATCAAGATTTCAAATCGGGTTTGCTTCACATGTGAAATTCTTTCCCTCCCCTTTTTTCCATGCAAAATATCTCTTTCATCAGTTACATTCCTTTTCCATATCAAATTTCAGAAGACTCGCGTGCTACACAAGCCCTATTCATCGCTCTACAAATCACCTGTTTGTAAACCCTAGCTATGTCTCTCAATGTGTAAAGTTCCTTTCCTTAACCCTAGTCTTCAAACTTCTTTTCCTCCATAGTCACAGTGTTTTCAACATATATTTGTAGTATGGAAACTTGAGGGAAGAAGAAATACAATAAGGGGGGAAGCGTTATGAGATTTGAGCCACAAAACTTGCAATTAGTAAACTCTGATCCAACAATTAGGGTTTCTTTTGAGCAACCCGGATGCATGATATTTTGTGAGAAAATTCAGGGGTATAATGTGTAGCTAACAAAGGATTTTTCCCTCAACTTCAATGGCGTCCAAACATAGATTGTTGATCTTACTTTCTAGGTGTCATAGGAGACATTAGTTTTTGCAATTGAAATTCCAGCTCAAGGGGAGAAATGGATCAAAGGTATGCCCCTTGATTCCATCTTCTACACTGATTTCTTGAATCCTAAGTATAAAAATTAGAATTTGGGTACTACCATTCCAAGAGAGTGCATATTGGAACACTATGAAAATATATTAAGAGTGATTCAGAGATATTTCACCTGTGAGGGCATGTTTGACAGAGTAAATCAATACCATATTAGAATTTTAATGCATTTCATGGGAAAAAACCCTTTGAATTTACCTTTTTACCTATACATAAGCCTAGGTAAAATGTCAGACAGAGTGCAGGCTAAGGATGACCAGGTTAAATCCATTTTTTTTCATTTCTCTTTGGTGAAATTACTGGTGTTGGAAGAACTTAAGAAATTGAACAAGGATTGGGATTCTTTCCTAGCTTTAGAAAGGATTGCTTTAGACCCCAAAGGATATACTCCCCTATCAACTGAAAAAAACATCTCATTTAGTCCATGAGTAGTCTAATAGGAGGGAGAAAAGGTCTGCAAAATAGGACCATGGGAAAGGAAAAGAAGTTGAAGGTACTTCACCAAGCCAGCAAGATAAGAAGAAAGAAATAAAATTACACTTTGTTGTTGAGGTTGCTAAAACACAAAAAGTTAGAATTCCAATTACAAGATCAACAACCAAAATATTACCTGCCCTGCACACATAATCGGTTGAACATACAACTCAAGGTATTGGTAAAGATCATTTTTAGTCAGGTGAAAAGGATGAAATAATTGGAGAATTGCAATAACAACTTAAGAAAGCTCATCATTCCATAGCACAATTCCATTATGAAAAAATGGAGATGAAGAAGAAGCTTGTTGAAAGGGTTTCTAGCATTTCAACACCAAAGGATGCATCAGTGTCAAAGATAAAATTAACACCAATATTTCCACAAAGTTCTAAGGGAAAAGGTAAAGAGAGAGTATATAAGAAGATTCCTAAAACAATGGAGCTTCCCAAGCCTACAACTCCTTTGACAAGATCTTCAACGAGAAAATTGATTTCAGAACACAAGCCTGTAGAAGAAACACATGCATGGGACCAGTCCATAGCAATTGAAAAGATCCATACCTCACCCGGAGAAAAGTGAGAGAAATGTCAAAAGGCTCAACAAACAATTAAGAGAAGCACATGATTTGATCATTCAACTCAGCGAAGAGAACAAAACAACAAAGAAAAACTTTGATAAACACCTTCATGAGTGTGGACCATCCATCTTCAATTCCTATGCAATTATTTCCAATGCCTAGTAAAAGTTAAGAAGAAGCACAATTTTGCATAGGCAAGTGAAGATTCTGAAAAGATATAATTTGTCATTGAAGAAAGAAAATAGGACTTTGAAACTAAGGATGAAACAAATAGAAGTTGTTGATGAATCCTAGGGAAATCTAGACCTTCTTGTAGAGGTGGCTGAAATATAGAATCAATGATTTCACAGTTTTGTCTTTTTGATCGGTAAAGGGCTGAAATGTTTTGAGATTTTTATCTGGAAAAGAACGCTGCACAGAACTTGCGTAGAGATCTCACACTACGCAAGTGTTGTAAGTATACATTTGATGAATAAATGGAGGGTAATGTTTGTTGGGATGATAGAATGGTTAGTGCTAGCCTCCAAAGACCTTGTAGCTACCAACTATGTGAAGACAATTAAAGAAAAAGATCCATTGTGTAAACTCTCTACGCAACTGTTGTAGCTCACAGTTACACAGAGAGTTGTAGCAGCTTGCTATGCAAACATTCTAGGGAGCCAGGTCAGCATTCAAATCAGCCCTAGATTCATCTCCAGCTATACTAAGTGACTCACATTAGTCCTAGAGTTCGAGAGCATGAAGAAGACTATTCTTTTTGAAAATATTGTTATTTAATTAATATGGTCAAAACAAACTTCTATTTTTAGCGAGTGATTTGAGTTTGTTCCTATTTTAATGTAACTAGATCCAAAATGAAGGGAGGTGGTTAAAGTTGGACTTCCTTAGTTTAGGGATGGATTGTGCATTTATATTGGATCATTTTGAATGTACAAAGGGTTGGTAGAAGCATAGAGGACATTTTGTCTTGAATACTTTGTAATCTTTCTAAAGTTTAATGAAATATTAGTGCAGAAGTACAGTGCTATTCATTCCAGAGATTCTTGTGGTGGTGATCCAAAGTGTGTGTTTCTCTCTCATGTATGTATTTCCTGTTTTCTTTTCTCATTTCATATGCAACCCTATATACTTAAATTGGAAAGCTAATGGTCTAGAATTCATCTGATATTGATGCTTTAGATTCAAGCAATTTAAGTATTGTTATCTCTTCTTAACTCAATCATAATTCATCCTAGTTGGTGCTCTGAATGTAGTTATTTATTTTCTCTTTATTCCATTTTACAACAACAATATTTTAACTAAAATATTATTACCTACCTGGCCTCTGCTTCTTTGATAGTTCTACCCACTAGTCACTAAAATTTCCATTTTCTTCAAAGTTGACTCCAATGACCAACATATTCCTCCTCCTTCCTGCCAACAACTTTATAAATCTCTTTATTGATTGAAGACCTAGTCATTGATCCTTAAGAGAAAATTTATCTTTCAGAGACCAAGTGACAAGGGATATCCCTCTCTGAAATGAAAGGACTAGTTTCAGTTCTAAAGTGGTTTTGTGGTTACCTTTGTGATTTTCTTCTTCATCCAAGAAATTTACAGAGTGCTAACATTTTGGCGCCATTGTCAGGGACGAAAGTGAAATTTTACCTGGGAAATAATGAAAAAGTTTCAAATCTGATTCTTGAGAGTAACATAGGATCATACATAATATTGGTTGAAAAGTTTACCCTGGCGACTTCATTTTTAAATATCA
The DNA here is from genome assembly GCA_000966675.3 of Picea glauca. NCBI lineage: Eukaryota > Viridiplantae > Streptophyta > Pinopsida > Pinales > Pinaceae > Picea > Picea glauca. The sequence continues at coordinate 3,058 of JZKD02S2285642.1, read as the reverse complement.
GTTGCAAAAAAGTAATATAATCGAGAAATCCTAGCTCCAAAAAAGATTCACACTAGGAGAAACCCAAATCCAGAACCTACAACATCTGTGGTTGATCCTAAGAAGCTCCTACACAAGAGAAAATAAAAGGCATCACACTCCGGTATTTTTCTGGATAGAATTTCATCATTTCCTAAAGACGAAGTAAAGAGCATTAATGATATTGAGTTTGAAATTAATTCGAGCAGAATTTGTTTAGATCTAAGTCAGATTCTTACTTGACTGAAATTTTGTTTGATGAGAAGAAGTTTCAATCCTTTATTCCTACTGTTCCTATTCAAACTGTAGTAATTTCCAGACAGATCTTACAACGATGCCAAGGTCCTCCTAGAATCATTGCAGCAAGATTTTCTCCCCTTGTCTTACCTGCTCAATTGCATGATCTACCTCAAAATTATGCTTAGAGAATTAAGTCATATGATGCAGAAGAGAAAATTTAAACTCAATGACATTTAGACTGGTTTAATGATTTTGTGGACCTTGAGGAGGTAGATGATGAAGATGTTAAAATGAGGTTGTTTGCATAGAGTCTCTCAGGTGAGGTCAGAAAATGGTTCAAGGCTCTCCCAGCAGCGAGCATTCCTAATTTTGCAAATTTTGAAACAAAATTTATTGCAATATGGGGAGGCAAGAAAAATCCTCTACAATTGTTGACTTAGTATAATAAATTGAAAAGAACACTCAGTGAGACAGTTTAGGAGTTTTCAACCAGATTCATGAAATTTTATAGTTCAATTCTTGCTGAAGTAAAACCCCCTCTCGGAGTTGCACAACTTCGCTATGATGATGCCTTTGATAGTGATTTATCCTTACTGTTGAGAGAAATGATATCTACTACATTAGATGACATGATGAATGATGCAACTGAAGTAGAAGTAAATTTTATGGCATCAGGTAAGTGTTAGAAAAACAGGATCACAAAGCAATAAAATAAAGCAAATGTAGAAATAAAATACAGAAGATACACAATACAATAAATACACACATATGTGTGGTTCATCCAGTGTGGGATACGTCCACTAGAGAAATTTCTAGGTCCTTCCTTTATTATTATCCAACAAATTAAGGGATACAACCTACAACACACTTGTTGTAACTTCCTCTTCTTTCTCTCACAGTCTCCTCACTCAAAATACAATATTCACAATGATACATAGCTACAATACATTTCCCTCATAAAAGAAGGTTGCCTTCTAGGGAAAAAAACCCTAACATAACTTCTACCGTCAGATCTGCGACCTTATAATGAACGATCCATATTTACTATGAAATTACAATATACATTTACAAGGCAATTTTTCCTTTGGGTGCTTCGCCCCTGAACCCCCGTCAGGGGCCCACTTGTCCCCGGACCCCCCCAGCCAGGGCGATAGCTCCCCCAGACCCCATAGGGGGGTAACCCCCCCTGCACTCCCCCGCGTGGAGGAGTGTACATTATTTCTAGGTGTAAAGTCTTCATGGGGTATAAAAACAACTGAAAACAAATACCTCTAAATCAGGAAGATAATAAGGCTCCACAACCAATAATCTCCCACTTGGAGACTGATCTCAACAACTCCACCACTGTTGTATCTACTGGACTATGATCCTTCTTAGACCTGGAAAATTTCTCATCTTCACCTTCATGCTTGAAGACCAACTGAAACTGAGCAGGAACTCAGTTTCTCCCTGGTTACTCCCTTTGTTAACATGTCTTTAGGATTCTGGCTAGTGTGTATCTTTTCCAACTTAAAATGTCCATCTTCCAAGATGGATCATATGAAATGGTACCTAAGATTTATATGCTTATTCTTCAAATGGAAGGATGATTTATTTTCAAGATGAATGGAACTCTCACTATTATAGTACAACCTACTATTCTCTTGCTTCTTTCCCAATTCGTCCATAAACCTCTCTAACCAAATCATTTCTTTACTAGCCTCTGTAGCATCAACATACTCTACTTCCGTTGTTTAAAGTGCAACAACCTTTTTCAATTTCAAAATACAACTTACTGTTGTTCCACCTATAGTAAAAACATACCTTGTGGTGCTCCTCCTGCTATCTTTATCACCTGCCATATATGAATCAACATATCCCTGTAGAAGAGTGTCTGAAACTCCAAAACATAATGCATGAGTAGAAGTACCTCTAAAATACCTAAGAATCCAATTTAATGCCTCCCAATGTTCTTTACCTGGATTGTTCATATACCTGCTCACAACTCCCACTGCATGTGCAATATCTGGTCTTGTGCAAACCATCGCATACATCAAGCTACCAACTGCTGATGAATAAGGGAACTTGGACATGTATTCTATCTCCTCATGTGTCTTGGGACACATTTCCTTAGTTAATTTGAAATGGCTGGCCAAAGGTGTACTAACTGGATTTTCATTCTGCATTCTAAACCTCTCCAACACCTTCTCTATGTACTCACCCTGAGACAATGTCAATTTGCATTTTTTCCTGTCTCTTGTTATTCTCATACCAAGGATTTTCTTTGCAACACCCAAATCCTTCATTGCAAATGAATTAGCTAATTTCTTCTTGAACACATTTATATCATGCATATTAGACCCTACAACAAGTGTGCCATCTACCACTACTACATATGGGCAGATTATTCCACGAAAATTTTCCACACTTCCACTAGTTTCATCATTTTTTTAAAGAGGGCGGGATTTTCGTGGATATTTCCACACACATTCATCGCAATATCGACGAAAATATTAATTTAACCAAGTCGGGATGTTCATCACTATAGCGATGATCTTTTGTGGCAATAACGACGAAAATTTTACCTATCTCATTGATCGATGATAACAGCTAGTTGACTATTTTATCTATATATACGTGACTTTAAGAGACTTTGCGACACAATTGCTATAGTTGCGACACTGTTCTTGGCTTTTGTTTGAATTGTTATTTTTTCCGTCACCCACCGGTTGAACAAATCCAATTCTCGATCTACATAGCTTGGATTTTGAACTTGCAAGGTTAGTATGTTATTTTTTATTGATGTACTCATTTAACTTGT
>JZKD02S2285631.1:12833-34644 GCA_000966675.3 Picea glauca | reverse complement strand
CCACCCATGAGGGGTTTGTAATGAGAGAAAATATGATATAATCAAAGGGAAGAGATATGGTCACTACTCAATGATAACAACAATCAACTGTAAGCAAACCAATAAACCTCACTGCAATCCACACATAATTCTGCCACTTTTATCCAATCTAACACAAAATTTTCCTTAGCTGTGATCAATATCATAACAGGGGGTGAAAAAAAATGAATATGGGATATGTGAGGGGTTTATAATTAGCAGAAAATGAGATAATGAAGGGGAAAAGAACGTTTACCGTTCATGATATTAATCAAGCAATCCATAACATATTTTGCAGTAAGGAAAATATGCATCAACCAACAATCAAATGACCGAGTAATAATTCATGTGTATTTCTTTAATTTCACTGTCCATTAATATCCAACATAATGTCATTACAAAAACATAATTACTTCACACAATTCATAAGAGGTTCTGTTCCTTTTATTCGTACATTCTACATGTTATAACAGTCAACAACAACACTCAATCTGTAACCATTAACATCCACCATTTCCATACATTTCCCCAATCCACGTCTGTATTTGAAAGTAGTGTTTCCAAAAAACAATAATGAAGTCTCTACTTCTTTTAATAGAGACAATAGAGATCTGTAATGATATCCATTCCCATACATATATATGCAGTATAAAGATCAAAATGATCAATACCTCACATATCATGCTTGAAAGGAATTTGACTATAACCAACAATCATCATTTAGACACAGGCTATGCAGAAGCAAATTTCCAAAACCCTGTAACCATGCCACTGTGAAACAAATATCTCAGTGCGACTTAAAACCGAGCCAAACATCCCACACAACTGTCATCAACAATGACCAATTTGCAAAAATATATACGCACTTAAAATTTGGGAGTATCACTGGGCATACAAAACCAATCATCCATATTATACGTGGTGCACAAATGAGAGGATTCCACCATAACCACACAACAATATATAACCATGATATAACTCAAAAAATTCATTTTGGGCCATTTATTAAGTCTCCCATGAGTGACCAGGCTGCACATATTCAAGTGTATTCTACTAATGACAAAAGATGATGTAAACATATCCAATCCAATGTTCTAATTCTCAAAACCTCGTCTACAGGACACATCATGTGTGAACAACATCAAACCCCTGTGAATAATGGAAACCATTATCTGAACATCATAAGCACCACTCTAATGGCGGTATAATAACCAACAATTTGACACTGTGGTGAGGGAAACAATAGACCAAACAAGCATGATAACGGTGTGTATCCACGAACCGAAATGTAAATGAAAGAGGCCCTTTCATAACAAAAATTGATTCCTTGAAAACAGGCTGGCGACTGTGACCCTTAGAAGTGCAATTGGCAATGTGGGGCTCATGCCATTATCACAGAGGTATTGGCCAAAATCCATACTAACATGACTTCTATACGAATAATGGGTGAGACCGCATTTGAAGTAATAGACCATAATAAACTTAACATGCCTGACAGATTTCTTATGCAGATCCAGTCTGGAGGGTCTAAGGGTTTGCACAATAGCCATCATAGGAGGGATGGGGCATCGACTATGGTGGAACTTTGGGGCTAAAGGCACACGCTCAGGGAAGACCATGATGCTTGTGAACATGAGGCATTTCCTTGGCAGAGTTGAACATGGTTCTAATCAAACCCATGAACCGCAAAGACAATCATCCAGTCAACCTTCTAAAGAAAAACCTTTAACCAAATATAGTGGTAATAAAACTATCACCTAGGAAGGTCACCAACTCCGATGAACTCACAACAATTATACGTGGAACCATCAATTTCCCATTCAAAGCCGAAACCACACAGTTGCAACACTCAAGACAACACAAAACCATACAACTGAGCCAAAAATATTTCATAAATAGAGTGAAGTCAAGAATGGATAAAAGAGACATACCTGTCAATCGAAAACCTTAAGATGAGAAGCAACTGAGTAGTTTCACCCTGCTGAAAATCTGGAGCGTGAACAGAACAACTAGATCAAACAATGGTCTGATTAGGGTGGTGACCGATGGGAAGGGTAAAGGTGACATGTAGTAAATGCACGTCGCCTCCACCCACATCACATTTACTCCATAGTACATGACAACGAGCCCCCATTAACACCATTAATCAACCAATGCATAGAGAATATCAAATCATTAAACCATAGCATAATCCAAGTTCCACACTCAACCATATGCGTCATTACCTTGCCACATGCACCACCCATGCTATGATTCAATTGAATCGCTTGACCACTATACAACATGACCATCATCGATAGTGCAACCACCATAAACAAATTGTGAAGCCATTACTTCTATAAGCCACCAAGGTTCGTAACATATGCATATCGACTCTCGATTGCATAACCAAGGTATTATCACTTGCCAAGAATGCGCCACCAAACTTCCATGATATGCACATCAAAATTAACATTTTTAAATTTCCATTTTCTTGTTAGTTGGGACTTAACCACTATCAACAAGTGTTTCATTCACATAATATCGCAGAGCTCGTTTTTTTTTTTCTTTTTTTTCTTAGATATGGTATTTTAATTTTTTTCAAAATATCCTTCTGCAAATTTCACTATCATTTTGTTGTACATGTGCAAGAGAAAAAATATCGTAAATAAATAGCAGGTTGTAGCATCATGAAGGAGCAACATCTCAAAGCTTAACCTCTACCAATGATAACCATATTCTCATCAACCAAGTAAAACCTTGTAGCACATCATCATAACGATCAAAATGATCAGAACCATTTTTCAAAAGTTCAAGGGGGTCCCACCTACTAGCATTATTTAGTCTTATATAATAATAGGCTTTAGCAACACTTTGTAGGCAAAAATTACGTTGACGTTTTCAATCGTCAACAAACTGGCGACTCCACATGGAAATTTGTTTTTAACAGATTGGAACTCAGAACTCATGGTTTCACAGACCAAGAATAGTAATCTCAAGAAGACGTAACTCAAATGATTATGAAACAGGGGGAAGTGAGCAGACTCAATGGAAAGATGACCAGGAATTTGGGAGTAACTCATGAAAAGTGTTAAGTATGAGGGGTTTTTTCACTGTATGAATAATCATTTGCGTGTAATGTGTTCTTGACTGGAAATGGGGAACTTAGAGATTTTTTCTTAAGATATCGATGGATAAAGAAATGGCAAGAAGAAGCAAGAAACAACTAATTCTTTATATGACAGCAATGGGAAAAAAAAAGATATAGCAATTTCCAAGGGTCCTTTAGAGATGACATGATAACAATTGTGTAAGCTTGATTGTTATAGACTAACAATTCTTGCAGGAGTGTTACTATGGAAAACATGATCCAACATCGTAATTCAAGCACTCTAAAAGATGATAAAGACCAAAAATCCAACATAAATAGTAATGTAGAAATCAAAACAACAACAATAAAGATAGAACCATTCAGAACGCAGAAAATAAAATTCAACTCAGAAGGTAGAAATCAAAGTGCTGCAAAGCAGAAAAAGAGCACAAAATTGGGAAATAGAGATAAACTACTAGTATACAGAAGAATACCATTCGAAAAATATCTTCACGTTGGCCCCTTGCAATATTTCAAACGAGGACTGCTAATGGTGTGGGAAAACCATTATCTATGCAATTCCTTTAAAATTTCTGAGTTAGTGTCCAAGACAAAAGTAATCCGGAAATGGTCCAACACTTGAAATATTGATGTAGCTATCAACCCTTTGACGAATACGATTAAATCATCAGGATAAGCATGGAGACTGATCGATTTATCAAAAGTTGTGTGTATATGCCTTCTCAAGGAGATACTTGTATAAAATAAGCCAGAGGGAAGACAATTGTAAGACATAGCATCACGATTAGTAGTGAAAATCGTTTTGTGATAATTTTCCCCTTCTACCTTGATTTCATTGTAACCAAACAAACTGTCAAGTAAGGGCTCCAAGTGTAACTCTACAACCTGTTGCAGAAACATTTTCATATTGAGAGGAGGAAAAGGATTTCTTATAATTGCTTGCCCGAAATTTCAAAGACTAATGCAGGTTCTGAAATTATCAGGGGTCTTTGAAGCAGGTTCCCAATTGGAAACCCCTTCAGGGTGGACAAATGAAAACATTTCATTTCTTAAGGAATTCCTCAACTCCCTTCGAAAGGTTGCTTCCAGTGTAGAGTTCACAAGTCTTTTGTTTAGACCTAGATCAAAACCACAAAGACCCACATTAAACCAAGAAAAAACCTTTCGAAATCCACTAAGTAATTCAATAGATTTCATTTCTTCTTTATCAGAACCTTGGATATTTATTTTAACATTTGAGGAAGATCCAAGTTTCCTAATGTTCATGGAGATGGTTTCAATCACCTTCAGTTGTGACTCCTCTTCCTTTTATTTATTTACTCCAACACTCAAGGAAAACGAACCCTCGAGAGGAGTCAATCCTTCAGGAATTTAATTATTTTCTAAAGATATAATCTCCTCAGGCTTGAGAGGTTCATTTTAAATGACAACACAACTACTTTCATTGTTAGGGATGACCTTCCAGAATTGTTCATTCTCATAAATGTATGAATGATGTAGATATTGGAGAGCACGATCAGGTTAGTGATGCAAGAGATGCTGAGTAGAAGAGGTTGCGAAGACAGCTAATCGATCAACTATTGAATTAAACTCCTTCCTAACATGAGTGATGTTAAAATATAGGAGATTTGAGACAAGTTCCCAAATAGTTTGGGAATATTGTTCCATCAACTTGTTGCTAGGAGAGCATGTTTTATGTATCAGGTTCAAAACAAGATTATAATTTCCAAAGACTGAAAGGTGACCACAACCAAGATTAAGGGCGTTCTCTATGCCTAACAACAAAGCTTTAAATTCAGCGGCATCGTTTGAGCAAGCAAACTCCAACCTTTATGATAGATTATGAATCTTTCCTGCAAGGGAAATCGAGATAATACCATCCCCGTTACCCTCATTTGAGTGTGAACCATCGAAGTGCATACACCACAATTCATCCTCTAAATCAATTCTTTCCAGAGGAATATTATCCTCTTCAGCGAATATGGAATACACTCCTAGGTCTTCTTCGATATAGTTTACAGTAGATTGCGGAACACTCTCTATGTAGGGTGAAATTCTTCCTTCTCTAAGGACTATGATATTATTTCCATTCTGAGGAATGGATAAATGTGTCCCTTCAAGCGAGAGGTATCCACCTATTAGGGATTGCCAATCTCTCCCCAAGATAATTGAATAATTTCTTACAAGCATATCAATCACCTAAATGTTGAGGGTTGTCCTTATCTCAGGATGAGTGCATAAAACCAAGGTTACATCCTGTTGAGCACTCAACACACCCTAAAAAAATCTATGAACATTTTATTTTTTGGGTACCACTCAATATTCTTTGTCGACTGTCTACACGAATTGATGACCCAAAGTTTCCCTGATTCACTTGAGAAATTTGGCATCTGTGAAAGATAAAGGTGGTGAAAATAGTTGGAAAGTCAAAGTAGTCGAGTATCGACCTTCATCGGCCTCGATCGATGAAAGCGTTCCTTTCCCACGAAAAACCTCAGGAAGGATTTATCTGAAGGCCGATCCATTCGTTTTCGGCAGAAAAAAGTGCAACAATGAACACTACACAGAGGTAAGGAGTAAACAACCGATCCCCGATCTCTATGCCAGAGTGATGTGACACAACGAGACGTTTTACCTCCTTATGTGTCAGAAATGCCACATTCAAAGATGGTAGTTAATTCGTATATCGCACATTAGTTACTAATTCATGCATGAATCAAAAGGATCGGTTAAACCCACTGATACAATGTATCTTATCCCGTGCCTCCGCCGTCAACTAGTTAAGGTTTATTTGTAGAAATTCGAGGGTAATTTATTTTTTGAATTTACATTTATTACTCGTATTAACTAATCGATATGACTGGTAGTACCTCTCTAGTTATATCCTATCCGAGTCATTATGCATGGCCCCATTAGTTATATCTTGTACCTCTCTAATTTATTTCCACGCAGAAATAAATTCAGAGCAAACAGAAGAGTGAAGCCAACAACCTGAAAGAAAATGCCCAAAGTTCAGTGAGTATTAATCAATTGTCATAGCAAGCGTTACGGGTATGTATCTGCTAATGGTTTTCATGCATTTCATTGTTACATTTCCGCACCCAACGCTTCTCTGTACGCATGTTCAAATGACATTTTAAATTGCAGGAACAATGCCTCTGAAGAAGCCTTCCACTGGGAAATCCCTGAGAGCCCCTAAGCTGCAAGAATTAAAAGTAGGATAAATCTCCTCCCCATCAGTTGCGAGACAATTAGAATTAGCTCCCAAGCTAGTGCCCATCATTAAGAGAATCACAAGGGAGCTCTTTTTCCAGCCCCCAAATTTCAGAGATACGGAGGAAAGCATTGGAGCTAAGATGACATTTCCTCACTGGGAAGAAGTTTTCAAGAAAATCAAGAAAGAAGAACCCCTCGAATATACCCCGCATAGAGATCCTGAAACAAGGAAACTCGATGACGAAGTCCTCCCCAACATTCACAAAGATTATCTGCACATGGTGGGAAGCTGGTCTCCAGTCTTTCCTTGCATCGAGCTCCTAAAGTAGATTATTGACCACACTGATGCCCAAAAATGTCTAATCAATGATGATAATGACGAATGCATCGGAGTTTTTCTGCCATCAGAGGTTCATAGTTACTATAAGCTCAAATATTTCGAGCTAAAGATAAGCACTGATTTCTTCTTGAGTTTCTATGCATCACACGATACCAACAAAATCATGTCATATTGGTGGAGAGAAGACAAAAAATTCACAAACCAGACTACTAGCTGGTATCCAACACCCAATCTCAGGGAACCATACATATATCTCATGGCCCTACTCTGCAGGTTACATGGGGAGAAAGACTGCTCCTGGTTTTCAGAGGCTTGGATTCCTCTGGCTTTTATAGTCGCCATTTCAATCATAGTCTCCAATTGGGGTGTCGTCATCTCCAAGCAGTTGAGCACCTACATAAAACAGGCTCAGGTGCCAAAGAAGGTAGATACCCCTACTTTCTACATGTCCTCGTATCTACTGGATGTCATCTATACCAGGAACACTTTCCCTGGGATGAACCTGAATTGTCACTCTCTAGAGCTCGCAGTCCATGTATACTTCAACATCCTATGGGAAAAATGGTACAAGAAATCCTATACTATTATCTGTGATCAGTTTATTGCACGCACATACTTCTTTCTCTTCAGGAAAGAATGCCCTAGATTTTCAGATGAAGCAAAGAAGGTTATAACCAAAATTGGCCACTGGTATTTAGACGAACAAGAAACCTACATCAGGGTTTTCGACACCACAAGGGAACCCCACTTATTACCCATTTATGTTCCCAACCGACTAGTATTAGGGGAAATTTGCTATCAAACCATCCCGCAAGGCCACAATGCAACTTTAGTAAAAGACAAGAAGTGGGATTTCATACCGTATGGGTTTCATATCGGATTCTACATAGTCAAAGATACCGCACATGCTAAACAACTCGGGCTAGGTCAATTAGAATTTTGGTTCCAAACTGGATGATTTTGCAAACACGATCCCAAGGGATTGGTTCTACAACACGCATCACAGGTATCATCTTGTTGGCCCTATGCCCATGACCAGTTCGAGGATGAAATATTTACTAAGAACGCCCAACACTGGAATATGGTGGTGTCCAGGAAAGATAATCCTTGAGGAACCAGGTTTAGAGCTATGAGCTGCGAAGAACAGGCAATGTTTCTGGAACAGGCAGTTCAAGAACTTAGCTAACACCTAGGAGGAGAAGTTGCATATGAATTGGATGAAGAAATAAGTGATCCCAAAGAAGAAATTGAAGCTACGGAAACTCACCAGGAATCCACGGTACAAATCAAAGATGTCATGGAAGATCAAGCTGCACGAGAAAGGGGTATGTTTTTACTTCAGCAAACCGAGTTGCCGATGAAACGAATGCAGGATGACCCGTATCTTTTCATAGGACCTGCAGTTTCAACTGTTGTTCAAAGTATCCCGACAAAGTCAAATGATCCTGGGTCCACAGTCCCTGACAATGCCCATGGGTTAGGCAACCCTGAACCCACAACATCGTAGATCAATCCTTCGGAAGAAGGGACAACTCAAGCAGAGACAAGTCGGGTCTCAATAGAGACGCAAGTTCCCAATCCCTTGAGCACTCTTATACATATTTACAGTGACGACGAGAGTCTGAAACCCGCTCATGACACCCTGGTGCGAGTTCAAGAAGAAAAAGGTTCCGAGAAAACCACTTCCCCTGAGACCGAGGTCCAAGACAAGTAGGCCTTACAAATGGAAATGGGGTCTGAAGGTGTCCTCGACACAAGAGAGTCTGACAGAAAAGAAGAAGAAGCAAGATCGAGTGGAAAAACTCCACAAAATAAAATTGACAGTTCTACAGCCGACGAGCAAGAAGGAAATGAGTCTGTACCCGAGGCCTCCATTACGCCCAATATTCAAGTCCCAGACGAATGACAAGTAGAGGCCAGATCCACAAAATAGAGTGAAGAAATTCAAGAACCCACTCCTGAGAAAATATACACCACGGGTAGCTTGAGAAACAACCTCTCATGGGGAGATCANAAATTGTGAAGCCATTACTTCTATAAGCCACCAAGGTTCGTAACATATGCATATCGACTCTCGATTGCATAACCAAGGTATTATCACTTGCCAAGAATGCGCCACCAAACTTCCATGATATGCACATCAAAATTAACATTTTTAAATTTCCATTTTCTTGTTAGTTGGGACTTAACCACTATCAACAAGTGTTTCATTCACATAATATCGCAGAGCTCGTTTTTTTTTTTCTTTTTTTTCTTAGATATGGTATTTTAATTTTTTTCAAAATATCCTTCTGCAAATTTCACTATCATTTTGTTGTACATGTGCAAGAGAAAAAATATCGTAAATAAATAGCAGGTTGTAGCATCATGAAGGAGCAACATCTCAAAGCTTAACCTCTACCAATGATAACCATATTCTCATCAACCAAGTAAAACCTTGTAGCACATCATCATAACGATCAAAATGATCAGAACCATTTTTCAAAAGTTCAAGGGGGTCCCACCTACTAGCATTATTTAGTCTTATATAATAATAGGCTTTAGCAACACTTTGTAGGCAAAAATTACGTTGACGTTTTCAATCGTCAACAAACTGGCGACTCCACATGGAAATTTGTTTTTAACAGATTGGAACTCAGAACTCATGGTTTCACAGACCAAGAATAGTAATCTCAAGAAGACGTAACTCAAATGATTATGAAACAGGGGGAAGTGAGCAGACTCAATGGAAAGATGACCAGGAATTTGGGAGTAACTCATGAAAAGTGTTAAGTATGAGGGGTTTTTTCACTGTATGAATAATCATTTGCGTGTAATGTGTTCTTGACTGGAAATGGGGAACTTAGAGATTTTTTCTTAAGATATCGATGGATAAAGAAATGGCAAGAAGAAGCAAGAAACAACTAATTCTTTATATGACAGCAATGGGAAAAAAAAAGATATAGCAATTTCCAAGGGTCCTTTAGAGATGACATGATAACAATTGTGTAAGCTTGATTGTTATAGACTAACAATTCTTGCAGGAGTGTTACTATGGAAAACATGATCCAACATCGTAATTCAAGCACTCTAAAAGATGATAAAGACCAAAAATCCAACATAAATAGTAATGTAGAAATCAAAACAACAACAATAAAGATAGAACCATTCAGAACGCAGAAAATAAAATTCAACTCAGAAGGTAGAAATCAAAGTGCTGCAAAGCAGAAAAAGAGCACAAAATTGGGAAATAGAGATAAACTACTAGTATACAGAAGAATACCATTCGAAAAATATCTTCACGTTGGCCCCTTGCAATATTTCAAACGAGGACTGCTAATGGTGTGGGAAAACCATTATCTATGCAATTCCTTTAAAATTTCTGAGTTAGTGTCCAAGACAAAAGTAATCCGGAAATGGTCCAACACTTGAAATATTGATGTAGCTATCAACCCTTTGACGAATACGATTAAATCATCAGGATAAGCATGGAGACTGATCGATTTATCAAAAGTTGTGTGTATATGCCTTCTCAAGGAGATACTTGTATAAAATAAGCCAGAGGGAAGACAATTGTAAGACATAGCATCACGATTAGTAGTGAAAATCGTTTTGTGATAATTTTCCCCTTCTACCTTGATTTCATTGTAACCAAACAAACTGTCAAGTAAGGGCTCCAAGTGTAACTCTACAACCTGTTGCAGAAACATTTTCATATTGAGAGGAGGAAAAGGATTTCTTATAATTGCTTGCCCGAAATTTCAAAGACTAATGCAGGTTCTGAAATTATCAGGGGTCTTTGAAGCAGGTTCCCAATTGGAAACCCCTTCAGGGTGGACAAATGAAAACATTTCATTTCTTAAGGAATTCCTCAACTCCCTTCGAAAGGTTGCTTCCAGTGTAGAGTTCACAAGTCTTTTGTTTAGACCTAGATCAAAACCACAAAGACCCACATTAAACCAAGAAAAAACCTTTCGAAATCCACTAAGTAATTCAATAGATTTCATTTCTTCTTTATCAGAACCTTGGATATTTATTTTAACATTTGAGGAAGATCCAAGTTTCCTAATGTTCATGGAGATGGTTTCAATCACCTTCAGTTGTGACTCCTCTTCCTTTTATTTATTTACTCCAACACTCAAGGAAAACGAACCCTCGAGAGGAGTCAATCCTTCAGGAATTTAATTATTTTCTAAAGATATAATCTCCTCAGGCTTGAGAGGTTCATTTTAAATGACAACACAACTACTTTCATTGTTAGGGATGACCTTCCAGAATTGTTCATTCTCATAAATGTATGAATGATGTAGATATTGGAGAGCACGATCAGGTTAGTGATGCAAGAGATGCTGAGTAGAAGAGGTTGCGAAGACAGCTAATCGATCAACTATTGAATTAAACTCCTTCCTAACATGAGTGATGTTAAAATATAGGAGATTTGAGACAAGTTCCCAAATAGTTTGGGAATATTGTTCCATCAACTTGTTGCTAGGAGAGCATGTTTTATGTATCAGGTTCAAAACAAGATTATAATTTCCAAAGACTGAAAGGTGACCACAACCAAGATTAAGGGCGTTCTCTATGCCTAACAACAAAGCTTTAAATTCAGCGGCATCGTTTGAGCAAGCAAACTCCAACCTTTATGATAGATTATGAATCTTTCCTGCAAGGGAAATCGAGATAATACCATCCCCGTTACCCTCATTTGAGTGTGAACCATCGAAGTGCATACACCACAATTCATCCTCTAAATCAATTCTTTCCAGAGGAATATTATCCTCTTCAGCGAATATGGAATACACTCCTAGGTCTTCTTCGATATAGTTTACAGTAGATTGCGGAACACTCTCTATGTAGGGTGAAATTCTTCCTTCTCTAAGGACTATGATATTATTTCCATTCTGAGGAATGGATAAATGTGTCCCTTCAAGCGAGAGGTATCCACCTATTAGGGATTGCCAATCTCTCCCCAAGATAATTGAATAATTTCTTACAAGCATATCAATCACCTAAATGTTGAGGGTTGTCCTTATCTCAGGATGAGTGCATAAAACCAAGGTTACATCCTGTTGAGCACTCAACACACCCTAAAAAAATCTATGAACATTTTATTTTTTGGGTACCACTCAATATTCTTTGTCGACTGTCTACACGAATTGATGACCCAAAGTTTCCCTGATTCACTTGAGAAATTTGGCATCTGTGAAAGATAAAGGTGGTGAAAATAGTTGGAAAGTCAAAGTAGTCGAGTATCGACCTTCATCGGCCTCGATCGATGAAAGCGTTCCTTTCCCACGAAAAACCTCAGGAAGGATTTATCTGAAGGCCGATCCATTCGTTTTCGGCAGAAAAAAGTGCAACAATGAACACTACACAGAGGTAAGGAGTAAACAACCGATCCCCGATCTCTATGCCAGAGTGATGTGACACAACGAGACGTTTTACCTCCTTATGTGTCAGAAATGCCACATTCAAAGATGGTAGTTAATTCGTATATCGCACATTAGTTACTAATTCATGCATGAATCAAAAGGATCGGTTAAACCCACTGATACAATGTATCTTATCCCGTGCCTCCGCCGTCAACTGGTTAAGGTTTATTTGTAGAAATTCGAGGGTAATTTATTTTTTGAATTTACATTTATTACTCGTATTAACTAATCGATATGACTGGTAGTACCTCTATAGTTATATCCTATCCGAGTCATTATGCATGGCCCCATTAGTTATATCTTGTACCTCTCTAATTTATTTCCACGCAGAAATAAATTCAGAGAAAACAGAAGAGTGAAGCCAACAACCTGAAAGAAAATGCCCAAAGTTCAGTGAGTATTAATCAATTGTCATAGCAAGCATTACGGGTATGTATCTGCTAATGGTTTTCATGCATTTCATTGTTACATTTACGCACCCAACGCTTCTCTGTACACATGTTCAAATGACATTTTAAATTGCAGGAAAAATGCCTCTGAAGAAGCCTTCCACTGGGAAATCCCTGAGAGCCCCTAAGCTACAAGAATTAAAAGTAGGAGAAATCTCCTCCCCATCAGTTGTGAGACAATTAGAATTAGCTCCCAAGCTAGTGCCCATCATTAAGAGAATCACAAGGGAGCTCTTTTTCCAGCCCCCAAATTTCAGAGATACGGAGGAAAGCATTGGAGCTAAGATGACATTTCCTCACTGGGAAGAAGTTTTCAAGAAAATCAAGAAAGAAGAACCCCTCGAATATACCCCGCATAGAGATCCTGAAACAAGGAAACTCGATGACGAAGTCCTCCCCAACATTCACAAAGATTATCTGCACATGGTGGGAAGCTGGTCTCCAGTCTTTCCTTGCATCGAGCTCCTAAAGTAGATTATTGACCACACTGATGCCCAAAAATGTCTAATCAATGATGATAATGACGAATGCATCGGAGTTTTTCTGCCATCAGAGGTTCATAGTTACTATAAGCTCAAATATTTCGAGCTAAAGATAAGCACTGATTTCTTCTTGAGTTTCTATGCATCACACGATACCAACAAAATCATGTCATATTGGTGGAGAGAAGACAAAAAATTCACAAACCAGACTACTAGCTGGTATCCAACACCCAATCTCAGGGAACCATACATATATCTCATGGCCCTACTCTGCAGGTTACATGGGGAGAAAGACTGCTCCTGGTTTTCAGAGGCTTGGATTCCTCTGGCTTTTATAGTCGCCATTTCAATCATAGTCTCCAATTGGGGTGTCGTCATCTCCAAGCAGTTGAGCACCTACATAAAACAGGCTCAGGTGCCAAAGAAGGTAGATACCCCTACTTTCTACATGTCCTCGTATCTACTGGATGTCATCTATACCAGGAACACTTTCCCTGGGATGAACCTGAATTGTCACTCTCTAGAGCTCGCAGTCCATGTATACTTCAACATCCTATGGGAAAAATGGTACAAGAAATCCTATACTATTATCTGTGATCAGTTTATTGCACGCACATACTTCTTTCTCTTCAGGAAAGAATGCCCTAGATTTTCAGATGAAGCAAAGAAGGTTATAACCAAAATTGGCCACTGGTATTTAGACGAACAAGAAACCTACATCAGGGTTTTCGACACCACAAGGGAACCCCACTTATTACCCATTTATGTTCCCAACCGACTAGTATTAGGGGAAATTTGCTATCAAACCATCCCGCAAGGCCACAATGCAACTTTAGTAAAAGACAAGAAGTGGGATTTCATACCGTATGGGTTTCATATCGGATTCTACATAGTCAAAGATACCGCACATGCTAAACAACTCGGGCTAGGTCAATTAGAATTTTGGTTCCAAACTGGATGATTTTGCAAACACGATCCCAAGGGATTGGTTCTACAACACGCATCACAGGTATCATCTTGTTGGCCCTATGCCCATGACCAGTTCGAGGATGAAATATTTACTAAGAACGCCCAACACTGGAATATGGTGGTGTCCAGGAAAGATAATCCTTGAGGAACCAGGTTTAGAGCTATGAGCTGCGAAGAACAGGCAATGTTTCTGGAACAGGCAGTTCAAGAACTTAGCTAACACCTAGGAGGAGAAGTTGCATATGAATTGGATGAAGAAATAAGTGATCCCAAAGAAGAAATTGAAGCTACGGAAACTCACCAGGAATCCACGGTACAAATCAAAGATGTCATGGAAGATCAAGCTGCACGAGAAAGGGGTATGTTTTTACTTCAGCAAACCGAGTTGCCGATGAAACGAATGCAGGATGACCCGTATCTTTTCATAGGACCTGCAGTTTCAACTGTTGTTCAAAGTATCCCGACAAAGTCAAATGATCCTGGGTCCACAGTCCCTGACAATGCCCATGGGTTAGGCAACCCTGAACCCACAACATCGTAGATCAATCCTTCGGAAGAAGGGACAACTCAAGCAGAGACAAGTCGGGTCTCAATAGAGACGCAAGTTCCCAATCCCTTGAGCACTCTTATACATATTTACAGTGACGACGAGAGTCTGAAACCCGCTCATGACACCCTGGTGCGAGTTCAAGAAGAAAAAGGTTCCGAGAAAACCACTTCCCCTGAGACCGAGGTCCAAGACAAGTAGGCCTTAC
Organism: Picea glauca; assembly: GCA_000966675.3. Lineage (NCBI taxonomy): Eukaryota > Viridiplantae > Streptophyta > Pinopsida > Pinales > Pinaceae > Picea > Picea glauca. The sequence continues at coordinate 19,913 of JZKD02S2285631.1, read as the reverse complement.
AAATGGAAATGGGGTCTGAAGGTGTCCTCGACACAAGAGAGTCTGACAGAAAAGAAGAAGAAGCAAGATCGAGTGGAAAAACTCCACAAAATAAAATTGACAGTTCTACAGCCGACGAGCAAGAAGGAAATGAGTCTGTACCCGAGGCCTCCATTACGCCCAATATTCAAGTCCCAGACGAATGACAAGTAGAGGCCAGATCCACAAAATAGAGTGAAGAAATTCAAGAACCCACTCCTGAGAAAATATACACCACGGGTAGCTTGAGAAACAACCTCTCATGGGGAGATCATTAGATACTAGAACTGGTAGACAAAGTATCAAGCATCTATGTGATCTCCTACGATCAAAATAGGAAGGCCATCGTTCAAAGGATCGCGAAAAGGCAAAGGATTACTTTGGATCAATCCATCATGGTTTCCATAGAAGAGAACTTAATCAACACTGCATATGCTCGCACGTCTGAACTAATCGGCGTAGGAAAATCACTTTCAGATGCCGCTCAGGACATATCCAGGAGAGATGAAAAGGAACTAGCCGACACCCAGGAGGAGCTCTAACACCTACGCCATCTTGTCAAATACTATAAAGGAGATACATAGAACATTGTGTATCTGAAGGAAGAGTTCAACAGAGTTTATAATGAGTTCAAGAAGGAAAGGCACTTGTTAACCAAGAACATAGTTGATTTCCAGGAGGATACTCTCATGAAAATCACGACATGCAAAGAGATGGAAAGGTGGCATGAAAAGGCACAACAAGTGGTAGAGAGAATCAAATACATTGAGGTGGTTCAGCAGGGTTGAGAAAAGGAAAATCATGGCATTCGGCTAGTTGGCAAAAGTAGTCTCGACCGCATGAAGAAATCCACCGAATACTGGGTGAAGATGACCCAGGACCCACACCGAGAAATCCAAAACCAATGGACCAAGTGCCAGAAACACTGGGGTAAAATTAATAAAGTAATGAAATATGTCAGTCTCCCTGAATTCGACACCCCCGATCAATTCACTAACCTGAGCGATGTGCTCAAGACACACTCCATACAAGACTCTCTTTTGGCCGAAGAGTGCGCAAAGGTCACCGATGCAAAGGCAGGGCAAGTGCAACAATTCGTAGGACACCTGATCAGAGCTTGAGCCATGATGAAACAACTAAAATCCATCTTGGTAAAGTACCAGATGCATGCAGTGGATATCAGAGGAGTATATGCGGCCCCTATGGAACATTACAGGTTCCCATGGGCTCAAACCTGTGAAGATCTCTTTATCAGCTGGTATGAATATGAAAGAAGTCGCCCTTTTCAAGAGACATCTCAGGTGGAATGTTGAAAGAAACTGTTGGATGGTCATGCCACATGGCAATTTTTGTTTAGCCTGAATTGTAGTTAGCCGTTAATTTCAGTTGAATTTTAGATTATAAATAGAGACATTGACTGTTGAGTCAAGGGTCGATGGTTGTTGTAAGAACTATTTCTTTTCTAGTTTGTTGATAAATATTTTGACACTGCTATGAATTGAGAAGTCCTTCTAGACCAAAGACAAGATATTTTCATCAGATGTATGTGATTAGAGTTGGAGAAGAATTAATTGCTATCCTGTTCCAAGAATGACGCAATAAATGAGTAAGAGCAATCGATTATGTTGTCAAGTTATCTGGTCCAATGTTTTGATGTTCTTTTCTTTAATGATGAAGATAAACCGTTGTGTTGTTATGTAATGAATGTTATGGTAGATGAATTATTTTGCTTGCCATGATCTTGGTTACATATGTGTTTTTCTTTCTGTTAGTTATATTCTCAGGTAGTAATTGGATACTCATTTGGTTAATGTATTATTACTAGGCCCTTTGTTATAGAATTATTGTCTACATGTTTGAGCAGTGGGTTATCCCAAGCTCAACCTCTTTCTAGTAGTTGAAATTCAATCCCGTTACTTGTCAAGTTGGATTATGCTGGCTTGCATCACTCAAACCAACCCCACTCAAGAGAAAATACAGAAAATAACGGTCCTACCTGAAGGGAGAACCTTCACAAGAAAACACAAAGCCCATCAATAAATTGGCTGGATCACAAGATTTGGACTAATTGGGCCTTAGTGGAGGGTTTGGTTCCTACTGTTGAATCAAGGGATTTAAGACCCATCAATAGAATTGGTGCTAGAAGGAGGGCCTGAGAATGAATGGCTGAATATATAACTTATATAACTTTTCGAACAACCTACAGATTCGTAATGGTCCACATGCATGGCTAGTCATCCAACAAACAACCCACTCTTATTGATTACTCCCGAAGCGGGTAACTCACCCAAGTCCGAGGAAGACCCTTTTCACCCTGAAATACCCTACGCCCTCCCTCACAAGGAAGTGAATCAATTCAGGGGAATCACCAAATCCTACGCTCGACAAATTGGTGCATTGTCCTTAAATCCCATCCTCCCTCGGAGAAAACAACAAAGCAGACCGGTGGTTAGCACTCCCGATGAAGTTTTCGTACACTCCGTCTAAGACCTAATAGATTTTGCGATCACCGAAATCCAAGAACCTCTTGATCTCATACCTGAGACGTTGGTCGGTGACATCCCTGAGCCTGACAACTTTTCGAAAGAAGAAGATCTTGACTCTGACTCCAAAGATATGGAAGGGAACAACGGTCATGAGGAGGAAAGAGAAGTTCCACTTCAAGACAACCAGCCTTGGTTGGCCGGAGACACTGTTTCCATCCCTGGATGAGTACACAATCTTCCCCGGCACTTGGAAAAGTTGTTCCCCAAGTATGGCCCTGGAACTCCAGGCTTTCCTGAAGATCATATCAAGAAATTCATACTTGTGATTAGAATTATGAACGTTCAACATGAAGACGTAGTATGTATACTTTTCCCCTACACATTTGAAAAATCTGCTTCCATGTGGTATTTTAATTTTCTGGTAGGATCTATAACTAGTCGGACTAAATTCCAAAAGGATTTTCTACAAAAAAATTGCGGAAGAAACTACCACAGGAGCCCTGATGGCTGAGTTGTTCGTAGCCACCATGACCCCAAAAGAAAGGGTCAAATATTTCAATCAAATATTCATGACCATCTTAAACAAGTTCCATGCTACAGATTGAGGTTTATGCCAACGCACTTCTAGCTTCTATTTCCATGTTTGTTAAAAGAGTCGCCAAGCAAACCCTCACGAAGAATTTTGAAGAGGCCAAGACGATAGAATTTCAGATGAAAGGATGTAAAGAAGGCCAAGCCTCTCTAGTAAGAAAAGAAAGTCAGCCCCCTCCTAGGAGATGACTCCCTTTGACTAGACCGTCGAGGAAATCGATTGAACAAACTCCTAATAAAGGTAATGGAGATATAGAAGATTTGCAACGCATGGTCAAGAAACTATCAAATGAGATTATATACATGGAAATAAGTGCAGGGGAAGGAAACCAAGGCCAAAGACCCTATAAGCCTTTCTTTAAAAGAAACCATCCTTTCAAAGCAATTGAGCCTCCCCCAGCCAACCTAAACATTGACCTAGGGAATGCTTCCTCTGATTCTTTCTGCACCTATCACGAGGAGAACCACTCTGAAAGAGAATGCTCTCAATGGGTCCACACCATGAATTTAATGGCTAATCATTTTCTGGATGAAGTCTCACTGACCGAACAGTCAAGCAGTTCGACCATGAAAATTGCCGATCAGGAATAAGCTGACCCACCACGAGACACAACCATGTTGATATGGGATCTCGACGTGATTGCATCTTCGGATGATCTGTTTGAGTCTTGAGAACAAACCATAGAATTTTCGGTAGCACAGACGCGTAGTAGAGGTCAACCCGACTCAAAAAATACTGACGCCACCCAGACCCCACAAAGTAAGTTAATTCCCGATCATCCCAAAATACCTTTCTCTCCTGGAGAAAAACCCATAAGCATCCATAACAAGGAATTTCCTAGGTTGGATTAGAATGTAGTCAAATATTTGAAAAAGCTAAAGGCTAATATATCAGTTACAGATATATGTAGGATTCCTTAGTAGAAAGACTTTTTGTTGCAAGCTCTAAGCTCGGTAGAAGACTCGACTACAGGCAACGACCAAAAGAAGGATCTATCCTTGACAGATTTGGTAAGAAATCCAACCATAAATACCTACTCAAAAGGTAGGAAGGAGAAGCCTTTTGTACCACCTTTCCTTTTAACATTCAAAGTTTTTAACAAGAATCCTCACAATTTCTTGGTAGATTTTGGGGCGTCCTCTAATGTAATGCCCTTGGCCGTTTGTAACAAACTTGGTTCCGTCCCTTTTAGAAGTGATAATCATGTCATACAACTGGACATAACCCAATTCAAAGTTATGGGAGAACTCAAATATGTAATGATCAAGATAGCGACACATCCTAATTTCGTGCAAATAATCGACATCATTGTAGTAGATATCCCAGAGGCATATGGAATACTTCTGAGTCATGATTGGTACAAAAAGATGAATGGATATTTTAGTATAGACTAGGAACACCTTTGGTTACCACTAAAGGGATACAAGAGCATGATTAGAGTCGACAAATAAAGATATCTGAAGCATACGATCACCGACCTAGAAACACCGAACGAACCCGTGTCTACCGATTTCTCGGTATTGGGCAATTACTCCTGTGATTCCCACTTTTGGGACTTTACTCCTCTAGTGTCCATTGTTCCTCTTACCCAAAACTCTGAAGTAGTCTTTCAAGAGGAACTGCCGATGCCGATAGAGAACGCTCTTTTTTTCCAAAATCCTGTGATTGAGCTTACGGGATGAGAGATCGGTAAGCAAGAAATCAGTATATTATGAAGAAAGGGTGATTACCTTCCACAGATTTGGACCCTCTGCTTTGATGGAGCTAAATCAAAAGAAGGGTCGGGAGCAGGGTGTATCCTTATCAATCCTAAAGGATGACGTTATTTCTTATCATGCAGGCTATAATTCGAATGTACCAACAACATTGTCGAGTATGAAGCTCTAGTGCAAGGATTAAAGAAAGCCATAGATCTGGGTGTCAAGGAATTGAATGTTTTAAGGGATTCTAAGATCATTGTTAGACAAGTGAGGAATACTATTCATTGTAATTCGCCTCATCTTAAGAAATACCAGCAGGAGGTGCATAGGCTAATAGAGTGCTTTGACGCTTTCAATATCACTGCAATCCCGAGAGCAAAGAACATTCTTGTAGACTCCTTGGCCACAATCGCTTCCCGAATGTCGCCTTTAGAAAATTATGAAGCCTCCCGATTCACTGTGGAGATTCTCTACAAACCGTCGGTGCTGAACAATATTTCCAATTGGAAAGTCTTTGAAGGTGACGAGCAAATCATAAAATTCTTGACCAACCAAGACAATTTCAAATACCTAGACATAGATGATGAAGAATTCTGAGAGAAAACAATTGAAACTAATCCCCAAACATGACAAGATGTTGGAAAGTTGAAATCTCACACAATCCCAAAGGGGATAGCTAATCTAGAGAGTCTGTTTGATCTAAAGGATCATTTTAAAGGACCCAAAAACGCGAAGATTGGTATCTCTTGCCCCCTCCATGAAACTGTGAATCTTGGGACTCCAGAGAACTCGAAGAATGTTAATCTTGACAAAACTATGTCTAAGGAAGAGAGGAAATCCTACCTCAAATTATTTAGACAATACCAGGATGTCTTCGCATGGTCCTACAAGGATTTGAAAACGTACGATACCCGCATTATTCAACACACCATCTCGTTGAAACCCGAAATGAAGCCTTTCCAACAAAATCTCTAGAAGTATCACCTGTCCCTAGAGCCTCTCATGTATTAGGAATTAAGGAATATTCTAGATGCGAGGATAATTTTTTAGGTTAGACATTTTTATTTGGTGGAAAATCTCGTTCCAGTAAGGAAAAAGTCGGGCGAAATCCGACTATGCGTAGATTTTTGGAACCTCAATAGAGCTTCAGAAAAGGACAATTATCCGGTCCCGCCGATGGAGAAACTCTTGCAGACCGTGTCAGGATCAGATATTTTTTCCTTACTAGACGATTTCTCAGGCTACAACCAAGTGTTGGTTTCAGAGGAAGACCGTTTAAAGACCACCTTCCGAACCAAATGGGGAACCTTCGCTTATAAACACATGCCTTTTGGGTTAATCAACATAGGAGAAACCTTCCAAAGGGACATGGACGTGGATTTTCGGGGGCTTGTCAATAGGTGCATGGTAGTATATTTAGATGATGTAATGGTGTATTCGAAGAATAGGGAATAACACATCCAACACTTAACTCATATTTTCGAAAGGTGCCGAAAATATGGTATATCGCTAAATCCTAAAAAAACCATCTTCGGTGTCGAGGAAGGTAAGCTGTTAGGTCATATTATATCCCAAGTAGGTATCCACATAGATCCATAATGAATTAAGGCCATATCTCAACTTTTGCTACCCCATAACAAGAAAACCATGCAATTCTTTTTCGGGCAAATCATCTTTGTAAGGAAATTCAACCCCGATTTTGCCGAAATGATCAAACCCTTACAAAATATGATTTGCAAGGATGTCAATTTCAAGTGGGATGACAAGAGAAAAGACACTTTCAATAATATTAAAGCTTCCATATCCCTGGCTCCGGTGTTGCGAAGTCCCGATTTTAATAGAGACTTTTTCCTTTATACTTTCGCCTTCGACCAATCGCTAGCGGTAGTTTTGACCCAGAAAGATGATGATAACAATGAAGCCCCAGTGTCCTTTATGAGTACTAATCTTCAAGGAGCTGAGCTCAATTATATTTCCATAGATAAACAGGCCTATGTGGTCTATAAGGTAGTAAAGCATTTCAGGTCCTACATTCTCAAAAATCACACTAAGGTGATTGTGTCGCACCTTGCGGTCTGATCCCTGTTTACCCAATAAGAAATGGGGGAAAGAAGGGGGAACTAGATGGCAGTAGTCCAGGTATTTGATCTAGACATAAAACTTGCCAAGCTAGTAAGAGGACAAGTGTTGTTGGGAAAAACACCCTACGGACTAGCAAGTTAGGGTAAGACGTTGCATGCATATTTGATCAAATAGAAACTACTTTTTTACCTACATCCCAAGA